>JASANE010013175.1:0-16839 GCA_030248225.1 Trileptium ribeirensis
AAGGACGAATCTTATATGATTCTCTAAACGTGGTAAGGGATTTGACATTTTGGCTAAAATGGTTAATACAATATTGTCGGTTATACCTAAATGATGCATGTTGAAGTTATGCTGATAAGGGATATAACAAGGTTGTGTTTCCCCTATTACTTGTGAAAGCAACTTCAAATGCATGCCTTGAGTTGGAAGAAGTAAAACATAGAATTAAAGAATTAAAGTTTCACTCTGTGATTTTATTATCCGAACAAGTGTTTGAGAGATAACTTACTTAAATCTTAACTGCAAAAACTGAAATCTTTACTTGGGGCCAGTGTTCACTAGAAAATTGTCACCGTAACGCAACTCCACGTAGTTTCCATAACATAATGGAATTTTACCTGGCAATAAAACCAAAAACAGAACCGTTAAACTGAAATTCAATCTTCATGTGTCGTGGTGCCTGAAAAATACATATAATATTGTGTATAGAACTTAATTATACATTACAATAAATTGAAATTATACATTGCTCGGAATGTGTATCAGTAAGTTTAAGATGCAACAAAGTTCATCAGTAATCTCATATTGAACTATCTGATTTTTAGCACACTATTTACACCATAACATGTGGATGATATAATAGGAACAGTATTTTCTAAAAAACTATATCCAGTAACTTTCTAAGTAAAAACCAATAGACACGTGCGCAACCATTCGGGCGGGGTCCGAACACACCCCGTGAAGCGCGCCTGCGGCCTGCTAAGCTCCGTAACTTCTTGGGTCTGACCAAGAAAAGTGGCCATAATAGAAAACTTAGGGTCCGCCCTTGAGGTTATGATAGCCGGGGTCGTATGGGCATGGTGTTAGGAAGTTGCGCCATGCAGCTGCGTCACCGTTATTACAATAATGCCGCCACAGAGTTTCAGAATACAAGATTCGTATTTTTCAAAAATTTTATCAGTGGAGGGGACGGAGGCAAACGTAATTTTAGAGATCTTCGCAACCCTAGCCACATGCATTAACAAAAGACAATATCTGGGTAGTTTTTACTTCAGAAAGTTACACGTGGATATAGACTTTTTCGTAGACAAATACGCTGTTCCTCATTTATATGATCACGCCACAACTGCAGTTATGGTGTAAATAGTGTGCTAAAAATCAGATAGTTCGATATAGAATTTACTGCGTTTGATGAACGTTTCGTTGCATCTTAAACTTACTGATACGGCGTTTTTTCCGAGCAATGTATAATTTCAATTTATTGTAATGTATAATTAAGTTCTATACACAATATTATATGTATTTTACAGGCACCACGACACATGAAGATTGAATTTCAGTTTAACGGTTCTGTTTTTGGTTTTATTGCCAGTAAAATTCCATTATGTTATGGAAACTACGTGGAGTTGCGTTACGGTGACGATTTAGTGAACACTGGCCCCAAGTAAAGATTACAGTTTTTGCAGTTAAGATTTAAGTAAGGTATCTTTCAAACACTTGTTCGGATAATAAAATCACAGAGTGAAACTTTAATTTGCTAATTCTATGTTTTACTTCTTCCAACTCAAGGCATGCATTTGAAGTTGCTTTCACAAGTAATAGGGGAAACACAACCTTGTTATATCCCTTCTGGCATAAATTGACATCATAATTTAGGTATAACCGACAATATTGTATTAACCATTTTTAGCCAAAATGTCAAATCCTTTACCACGTTTAGAGAATTATAAGATTCGTCCTTGAGGCACTGATACATTGAAGCTGTTTTTAAAGTGAAAATACATCACCTTATGTAACAATGAACTCGTTGTTCTACAAAGAACCGTCATTATGGTCGATCGACCGCAGCAAATCTGTAGCAGGAACACGTTTATGATGAAGAATAAACGAAACCGGTTTATATAGAAAGAAATGCAGTTTACGTCGCTTGGGCCAAAGCGTAGCAAATCTGGATCCATCCCGAGATACTTTCGGACCGTGTTATCTCCGATTTTGTTGGTATCAAAATGGAATCATCTCTGCTCTCTCCAGCAAGCAGGTCTGATGGAGCACCCTGTGGAATTGCAAAACTATATTTATTAAGTGAAGGATCCTATCATTTAAAATGGGAAAATACGTTGATGCTTTATGTGTGGCTGAGGTGGCCGACTCACAACTTTGAGATAGTTGATACATAAGTCCGTCTGCGCTTCAAAGCTTCTGGTCCTTCTGACTCTGATATGACAACAATATTAAAATTAGCTCCAGCTAAGCATTAAGGATTATTAAAAGTTTTGTTTATTAATATGTCTTGTTTAGAATTCTTATTACTAAACTACACACTGACTACAAATATGGGATATGGTATTCATTTATATATGAGGAGTACTGCCATATATTATCATCAATACCTCTATACTAAGTTATTAGGAGTATAATCTGTAATAGTTTGGGCATATACCTAATCCTGATAGATAATTTTCATTGAACAGTGTAAATTAGATTTAAACTTAATACCTATCTATATTTGTACTGACGTATTTTCCAGGGTATAACATGTTGAGACAAAATTGTCAAACTTCGTTGGACTAAGATACATTGAATCAAATTGTTTTGCACTTTCAAAATTTTCAAATATATAAGACCAGTGAAATGCATTTTCCAACAACTCGCATACGATTAATGCTTGTGCTTTTTGCAAATGATTTATAGTAACCAACATTACTGTAATATTATGTAGCAACATTCAGTTCGTATTGGCTGATAATAGGAGACGTTATAGACATTTTAATCAACATATGTACATGTAACTACATATCGCCCTCATTATTTCAGGTTTTGCGGACTGGATATGCCGAGGAAGCCGCATGTTTCAATTGGAAATAGAATGATTGTATTGATGCGGTCATACGATACCAGTGAATCGATGGAAGGATTTCAAGCGCGTTTTCGAGGCATTAGCGGTTGGTTACAGCGTTTAATTATTTCACTACAAACAATGTGTACATTCTGAAACATTAAAATTTTTAAATCTTAAAAAATTATTATTCAAGTTGACCGAGGTGCTAAAGTGTTTTCAAACAGTTATCTAAGCGATACGCCATTTCTTATCGGACTGCAATATATATGCTTATTAACAGTAATTCCACTATAACTATTGTGTAGAAGTGTATTATATTATAAAGTATAGCAAATTACGTCATATATCCACATAAGTACCTATAAGTTATTTTACGTAGTTTCCAGAAGCTTCACATTGCTACAGTAAAGAATCACGTCGAACAGTAGTATTACCGGCGCCGTTTGCGCGAAAACTACTCGCCGCTGGTAGCGTCCTTGAGTGCCAACGTATCTGTTATAACGATGCACGGTGTCGCTCGTTTGAACTCGATTGGGAACGACGTGAATGCAAATTGTTTCAAACACAATGCGATAAGGCGGTGAATGGAATGAGAAAAGCTAAATGCATCCAGCGTTCGGATAGCGTATATTCCGTTAACGAATGTTATAAAGGTAAGTCCTCGTAAACAGGGAGGAGGGACATGTTGGGATCCAGGTTGATCTTTGTTTGACACGCAAGAACGACTGTTTTCGGTCAAATTTACCCCACCGCAGAATATATAATTTTCGAAGTAAAGTCGTACACTTTTCAAACTTGACTGTCCACGCTTGCGAAATTCACTGTAAAGCAAAACCAACATTTCGATGTTTTTATATAACTTGTAAACGGTACAAAAAG
Organism: Trileptium ribeirensis; assembly: GCA_030248225.1. Lineage (NCBI taxonomy): Eukaryota > Metazoa > Nematoda > Enoplea > Enoplida > Thoracostomopsidae > Trileptium > Trileptium ribeirensis. Next base: position 3,698 of record JASANE010013175.1, read on the forward strand.
TGCATGCAGTACAAAGACTATCAGGTCATGCAAATTGCACCACCAGCTTTTACAGACCTCATGTAAACTGGAGCATTGAAAAACATAGCATGTTAAGTTAACGTCGATAATATGTATTTTTTGAGTATTTCAAGTATAAAAAATGATGAAAAAGTTGAACAATGTGAACAGTTTAATGAATCATAATACTTGAGGCTCTACGACCTGACAAAGTGTACTTTTCCTTAAAATGTTGGTAAATTGTGTGAAACTCTAATATTTCTGTATATTTGTGCACGATGCGCAGCAGGCACGCGCGTAACATCTGACCAAATCTAACCATCGCTATGTTATGCAAAACAAGAAAAGTATGAGAAAATAAACCATTAATGTATCACTTAATGATTGAGTACTCGATGTATTCAAAGCTGTTTTGAAGTACTCAATGTATTCAAAACTTTTTTGGAGTACTCGATGTATTCATAACTGTTTTGGAGTACTCGATGTATTCAAAACTGTTTTGGAGTACTCGATGTATTCATAATTGTTTTGGAGTACTCGATGTATTCAAAACTGTTTTGGAGTACTCGATGTATTCATAACTGTTTTGGAGTACTCAATGTACTCAAAACTGTTTTGGAGTACTCGATGTATTCATAACTGTTTTGGAGTACTCGATGTATTCAAAACTGTTCTGGAGTACTCCATGTATTCCAAACTGTTTTGAAGTACTCGATGTATTCATAACTGTTTTGGAGTACTAATGATTTGGCTCTAGGATGGTAGGTGATATATAATAAGCTATATTATAGATATTTACAATAAGGTATGCTATATACATGTATTATATTGATATTATATATGAAAATAATAAAAGTATATTGCATTATAGAACCGCAGCCATGCATTGTTGGCGAATGGAGCGCATGGTCCCTGTGTAGCAAAACGTGTGGAAGTGGTAGCACTAAATCCCGGGGAAGAAAAATAGAAAAGTATCCGGAATTAGGTGGAAAGCCTTGTGTGGGACCGTATCACGAACAACAGCCATGTAATGTGCCACAGTGCAGTTCTGGGTCAGTCGACATCAAGGTATTAAACTTCTCATATTTCGCGTGCTACACTTAATCTGCGGGAACTTTGAAAGAATCTACTTCCACATTTAGAAGCATTTAATACTTCATCTTCTTTGTAGTTCGTATAGTGAAAATATTTACAATAGCATATCTTTGACAGGCAATGCTAATTATTATTGTTTTATGTTACCCTCCATGTCGTTATATTTTCACTTAGTCTACATTGGCTGTTCAAAGAATCTTTAACAATGCCATAATCCGAATCTTTATTTTTTAATATATCAGCCACATGCAATAACGAGAAAGCGCCTATAAATCTTCATAAAAGTATAAGTTAAGAATGAATTTTTATGCACCAAGTCTACGCAAGAAAATAGAGAGACTATATTACACTTAAAAACAATTAACTTAAATTTTTAGAAAGCATTCTTTGGATAGTTGCTCTAATACGAAATGGTTTATATAAATAACGAAACTTCCAACTTGTCTCTAAATGGTGTATACGTGTTATCGTATGTTTAAGAAGAAACATTTGCCTATTTAAAAAAAGGAAGTTACAGCGGCTAAAATGGCATTCTCTTGAGTGTCATGTTCCAATGTTCTAATGGTTGTGTGAAATGTGTGAGAACCATATACATTGTGATCAACATTATTCCTTATGCACACTACTATATTGCTGCATTGTAATTAATCTCTATCTCATCGGGTATGAAACGTAATACTTTTATCATTATATTTCGACTAATGCTATGTCACGAACTTTCACTTGTGTAAAGATTTGAGCCAACGCGAGCAGATTCTATTAACCATCCCACAGGATTGTGGTGTATAAGATTTTAGATTTATCATACCATGTATGCGTTTCGAATACACACGCCTACACCATATTGCACTGTGCAATAGTTTATTATAGTAGCAATCAGTTTATGTATTGCCTTTGTTTTCTTCTTTTGTCATACTATACATTGTCTTCTTCTTTATAGCAATAAAATGTCCAATCTTGTCATTGGAACATTTGATATACACAACTGCTAAAGTTAGCTCACCGTTCGAAAACAGGGCCTTACATTAGGTTAGACTGAAACTTCTTCCGTATAATTATCATGCTGTATTACCTAGTGCATCTGTATTCAACTTCAAAGGTTCAAAAATATAATTTCAGAGAGCGCAAATTCGCTTGTTTGTTGTACATGTTTGCTTTCAAAAGATATTGTTTAAACTTTAAAGTTAGTGCAAAAAAGGCTGCGGTGACACGTGTACATCAGTTGTCGGATATAAACATTAGGTATAATTGTGGTTAATTCTTGTTCAGCCACTATTGCTACTTTCTTACGAAGATAAATGCATTTTAAGCAAAATTTGATGTTTTGTAAACAGACAGTGCAAATAGTTGCATTGTTGCTCAACTGAAAACAGATGGGCTTACATATGAATAGAGTTGCTATAACTTTTTGCTATGAATATTTAAGCAGGTCCTATTCACTACAGCCGGATTCGGCGGTCCAGTATCTTGAAAAGGGCACATGAATCTTGACCACACATATATTAGATTCAATAATAAATCTGCGCCAAAATTAAAATAAAATTAGATGCTAAATTTGAATCATAACATGAACAGTTGATCTGATATTTGGTCTGAAAGCAATAGTTGGTCTTATTTTCAGCATAAAAAAGTAGAACTTACATGTGTAACTAAAATTCCACAAATAACGTATATACTACGAAAATATGAGACATATGAAATCGCCTCTGCCGTTTCCAATCACAGACTGAGACTTATATTGCTTTTGACAAAGATTAAGATTCTCAAAACAGTTTCGCATACGAGCTTTTGAAATTTGTTGGCTTAAAAATTGATAGAATTCTTTATTTATCTAAAATGAGTATTCCTTCATCGTTGATTTTATTTTACTCGAAAAAATCAATTTAATGAACGAAGGAAATGCGCTGGTAGTGTCATTGCATGTAAAGTTATATGACATGTCACTGTAATGGGAACAAGTTTGCACGAACTTAACGGTACTTTACATATATTTCTAAAATGTAACATTGACTAAGTTTAGTACGTTGTAGTAGCTAAATTGTTTAGATCATCATTGATTGGAAATTGCAAACACTAACGAACATTCCCAGAGATCTATCTCTGGTTTTCGATTTATCCATAATGACGCCACAGAAGTTTCAATATATCATATATTGCTGTGTAAAATGTAACTTAAAATTGGTACCATATAACAGTGTTGCTATAGTGTTTTATGTGAATCATGTAATAGTGTAATTTCGTATCCGAACATTTCAAACTTGATATAGTAGATTAAAGTAACAGTAATTGCGGCAGTTGCGTAAATATTTAGCTTTCAAACCGAAATGTTTGCAGCATACCAATTTGCAGCTCCAGCGGTCGGATTTGTGAAGCACATCTCATAAGGGCAGTTGAAATGTAAAATGCCATAATTATTCACAGTTTCACAAAAGTGAAAACAATGTTACAGCCTGACGGCTGTGACAAATACAGTGCAATGAAGTTGCATAAATACATATATAGTGATTGCAACTGTAGACAACTTTTCTACATTTATTTACAATTTCTGCGATTAGTTTCAAAAATGCACTTATCGTAGCACTTTAGCGATCGTTAAGTTAAACTTTGACAAGATAAGGTTTTCCGGCACAGTTTTGGAAATTAACCTTGTCGAATAGTCGCACAATTTACAAGTTACTTAAATTTTAGATATATATAATTTGTGCGTAGATATATTGCCACATTTGCAATTCTTAAGGTTGTAATCGCGACAAAGTCAATGTTAAAGCCTTTGCAATAATATTGTATACTATTATGGAAGCTTATATTTGAAAAATATTTCGATATAAACCGCCTTGTTTAGGTATAAAATGATGCTTTTATAGCCTATGTAGCCGTTATGGTTTATTACGGTGATAGAAAATTGCGGGCCCAGAGAAATTTTGATGGACTAGTTTGTCATCCGTAGTCGGCACTGACAAGCGTGTTTTTAGAACTACGGTGTGATGTTTTTTGAAGCTAACAAGATAGTTTGGGATATCAGTAAATGTCGACAGACGTGGGAATCGAGCCTTAGACAGACATTAGGCTTTACGCGCTTCTGCTCTAACCAATGAGCTAGTTAGCTGACCCGAACTATTATGTAATGCGTAATAGATACCAAGGCTTTTCCACAACATAAAGGATATCTTAATACATACAAAAGTCTCATAAATAGGTTCTATATAACTGAGTTTTAGCGGATATATCTAAAACATGGCCAGCATAGCCGAGCCTAGGATCGAAAAAGCTTGGATCCACCTTTACAAGCTTATAACAGCAAATATAATTATAAAAACTTTAAAACAGTATAAAGTTTGGCGCTCCTACTTATAATGCTTGCGTGACTAAAGCGAAGTAATCGTCATCACATGGCACAAACGGTGTATTCTTAATATAATGAAAATAGAGGAAAAACATTCGAATTATGCCGGCATGGCACTTTAAAGCTATCAAAGCAACTATACGTATAGTTCATTCCATATTTTATATATTTTATCTTCTCTCGAGTGTCAAGGAAGCGCAATCTTGCATTCTTAAAAGCCCTTGAGAGCCGAGCTAATCCTTGTTTGTCATCGAAAGAAGCGATCCATATGCGACACAGTTCATGAAGAGACGAACGAGACGATCCAAGCCTGTTTACATGAAGCCGGGACGAGCATGTTGTGGAAGAATCGAACCAAATATTAAAACTTTGGATCTTTATCACTTCTACCATGAAAACGTCAAGAGCGTAGCTTTACGTTGTTGATATATTTATTTAGATATTATTGTTTTTCCGAGCTAATCCTTGGTTGCCATCGAAATAAGCGATCCATATGCGACACAGTTCATGAAGAGCCGAACGAGACGATCCAAGCCTGTTTACAACAACAGCCGAATCAAGACTGGTCGATCATGTTTCAGGAAGAGTCGAACCAAATATTGAAACTTTGGCTCCTTATCACGTCTACCATGAAGACGTCAAGACCGTAGCTTTACGTTGTTGATATATTTATTTAGATATTATTGTCGTTACAGCGTGATTATTCACTTATTCTTTAAGGATGTTTGTCATATGGCGCAGTGTGACTTTATTAACGGGTTTTGCAATTGGAATCTCGGAAACAGCAGATGGCTGCTAGCAGCAGAATATTCATCAAGCGATGCAACGAGCCAGAATGATGGTACGTTAGTTTCCACATGTCATTATCTTGAAACTGCGACGTTCGTTTTCATTTAACTTGCGATAGTTTTGGTAGTCCTAATTATATATTTTTTCTGTATTTTAATTTCAGCCATAACGATTTTGTCTAAAATTTTGGTCCTAAGCAATGTATTTGTGTAAAATATTAGTCCGACATAACGTATTTGTCTGAAATAAGCTGCGACGTTCTTTTTCATTTTGTAACTATGGTAATTATTAGGCGTGTGAGTTTAACAAAAAAATAAGGAAAGGCAAACCGGACGAACTGAAAGACCAATATATCTCAATTGGTAGTGTGGATATAGACTCAAATTCAGGACATGAGATAACGCTCGTTAATACGTTACTAATTACACAATAACAACACACTACAAACAAAATAAACGTATAATTATAGATGAATTGATTAAGATAAGAACTGCATCGTATGATCCAATTCCTATTCTTAGAAAATATGAGGATAGAATATATATGACGCAGAAAACTACACCAAAGTACCGACAAGCACCAGGAAACTTTCGCTCGTGAAGCCGTGTGCGTATATCAGAGTTGATTGAGTTGAAAACATGGATCTATGTCATAGCGTTAGATTGAATACACGGATACACAATATCGGAGCACTGGCGTACTCTCGGCACAACACTGTGGACTGAGTTCCACAGTGGCTAGGATCATAGCTACAGTACCAGTGTGCCCTCAAGAAATTCCCAATCAGAAGGTGCCAACGTGCTCTCACAAATTGGAGCACCGGTGTCTTAGCAAAGCGACTGAAGGTTTCTACAATACAAAATTAGATTGACAATCAAATGATAAAATCAAATTAACATTTACAGATTGATACCTGATGAAAATTTGTTGTATAGGAGCTAGACTGTTATATATCTGCGACCAAAAAGTCATTCGGTATTACGATTACGTGTTGCTACCGCTACAAGCTGGCACTGGTGATGTATGCCGCCAATAATATCACTGCTAATGCACCAAGAACATAACTTTGCAATCACACTGTCGGGTAAAAATACCAAGATTGCTTTTCAAAAGCCGTGACTATTTGATCAGTATCAACTTTATAACGGAAAACTTTAAGTAAAGAATTAGGCACGTGCAGCTGGTAAATTGTAATAACCTTAAAAGTTGGAGAAACATCATTGATACCAAAAGTTTATCACAACACGAAAATAGTCGTGCTTTATAGAGTACGTTGTAGTACAGTATAAAATTAGTCAACGAATATTTTGTCAATGGTTTCTCTTAAAGGATTTGATTAGTTTCTTGCCTGGTCAATAGTTTCGACAGAGAAACATGAAAAATTACAATCCTAAGCGCATGATTGCCATCGACAAATTATGCGTCCAAACGATACAAACGCTAAAAACTGCGGGTTGACACCTCGTTGCTTTGTGGGAACTATTCAATTCCCAGATCATGTGAAACAAAATCACAATTTTTCAACACAATGGCGTATCGTTACAAAACCTCATACAAGCGGTTTGCGAAAATTCCCTACACCAAATCTTGCCTTTGCGATGCAACCAGTTGCAGACGAAGAACACTTCATCGAAAGTGAACAAGAAACGGTGGTCAGGCCACAGTCGCCCGTCTGGTCAAAATTCCAGGCAAGGCGACTCTTGGCTTAAGCAGGAGCGATAGTGACTTGGTGTAGTATGCTATGCTGCATGCTTCAAAGCACGCAGACCATATACTAGTCCAGCTATATTAGCAGCCATATTCCTTGGAATTCTGATAACCTGCATCGGTACCCAGGAATTTCCAAATCTTTTAATTTGCGGCGCGGCTGATCGTAAACAGGTACGGAAACTACTTGATATAGTTCCATTTCACAAGCTTGCTGACCAGTACACTACGTTGCCTCTAGCAATGACAATACAGCTGTACAGGCGATATATATTGCAATACGCTAGCTATGCTTGGCTCTGTGAAAAGACAAAATTTGTTGTAGAAACATTCTCTTCAATCACGAAAACCTTAAGCGGGCTCAAACAAGAATGGAGTCCGTAAGCGCCTCCGAATGTCAGGAAATGCTAACGTTTCATACGTGTGCAGGTGGGTGACATAGGAACGATGGTGATTTATGGGCTACTCAAAACAAACTGGACTGGGAGCACATTGGTGGTGGCATGCACTGTTGCTACTGCAAAAAATTCATAACCACGTACTGCTATCTATCCAAAGAGAATTTTTATAAGAGCCATGCATAAAAGAAATGGAATTCACCGTTGGCAATATTGAACATTGCCATTATGCGTTAGGTGACAAATTTTTGTCTTTGGAGCTGAATAAAAAACAAACTTGGGACCTAATGCTTTGAAAGTGTCCGGAGCGCAACTCCGAGGCTCGTCATGGATCGTTGATGATGGCATAGCACAGACAGAGTCGTTGAACACCGGCACGTTCTCTTTTCAAATTGCAGAAAAACTGCGAGAGCATGGACAATAGCGGAGAACAGAATAGAATGTGCCCAAAGTAAACAAAAATGGAGCCATGACAGTAGCTGTCGACTGGCGACAATATTGAAACGAGATATGGTATATCTCTATGTACCACAAGTTGGGCGTAGAAAAATGAAAATGCTAGCGCGGCTTTAGAGAGAACCGTTTCGCGTTACGGACCTAACGTTAAACATAACGCTGGCGTATAGCGTTTTTATTCTCGTGCCACTAAGTCTGCTAAAAAAGTTAGCTATCGGAGGTTAAAGCTTTACCTATCAGGCCATTCGCATAATTCAAGGTCAACAAACCACACCATTGTCTAGCAACGTGGTGGTGGCAGCATGGGTGGAAATATATATGAATGTAGTCCTGATATTTCAGACAGTATTACTAGAATTTTTACTGTTAGTTCTTTGTACGATGCATAACTGTTATTTCGTTACAATTGTCGACTCAAAATAGCATTTGTATGCCAACGCCAGCTGATAAGACTATGAGGGCATTATCATTGAGAATATCCTGCACAAGAACCAGTTCCTGTCGATCAGTGGTTGTCAGCCAATAAGCAGCTCGCAGACGTCAATTATGGAGATGGTGAAACCAAAGAGCTGGACATGGAGATGTCGAAGCGTACTCCAGGATTCAACGTAAAGAGGTTAACTGTCAATAACAAAAACAACCACAATCGTCGCTCATTAGTTTGAAGATTTCAAAAAAATAATGCCTTTACGTAAAAATTCGCGCGCGTCGACCGACTTTCACCGATGATAATACTATTCCGCTGGGAAATCGCTTTACAGGAGATAATGCTATACTGTTGATCAATAGTTTTGGCAATAAATATATTCTGTTGGGAACTCATTACAAGGTCATCCTCGAACCCAACAACAGTATTGTGAATTTTAAGTAGAAATATAATCAGACTGCCAAAAGCCACGCACTGTTTGAATCTAACCAACGTTGTTTAAATTCATTTCCACCGTTACATTAATAGCGTAGGTGTCGACAGGGTGGTAGTGTGGTTACCACCTTCAGAGTCGGGCTCCAAATCAAGCCAAATCTACTCTTGATGCACACACCCCACAGATCTTCCCTTCCGGCGCCTAAGGCTCGCGGAACATTCCAGCATAAGTAGTCAAAATATTGCGGAAATTAGCAAAAATTAGGGTTCATATTGTAAATACAGGGGAAGCTAAGAAAAATTTATTGCAAATTGGCTCTAAAATTGGGGAAAATTTAAGCAACGTTGGTTAGATTCAAACAGTGCGTGGCTTTTGGCAGTCTGATTATATTTCTACTAAAAATTCACAATACTTGTTGTTGGGTTCGATATAATGAGTTCCCAACAGAATATATTTATTGCCAAAACATGATCAACAGTATAGCATTATCTCCTGTAAAGTTGCCAGCGGATGATCAAGTGAAACCCGGTCGACACGCGCGCGCGAACATAAAGCATTATTTTTTGAAAAAATCTTCGAACTGAGCGACGATTGTGGTTGTTTTTTGTTATTGAGACAGGGTTAACCTCTTTTACGTTGAAATGCCTGGAGTACGCTTGGAGCAGTCTCCATGTCCAGCTCTTTGGTTTCACCATCTCCCATTGAGCGTCTGCGAGCTGCTTATTGGCTGACAACCAGTCGATGGAGCAGAACCGGTTCTTGTGCAGGATATTTTTCTCAAATAATCGTGGTGCCCTCATAGGTCTTATCAGCTGGGCATTTTAACAAGTCAAATGCTATTTTTGAGTCGACAATATTAACGAGAACATTATGCATCGTACAAAGAAACTAACAGTAAAAATTCTAATATACCTATTCTGAAATATCAGGACTACATTCATATATATTTCCACCCATGCTGCCACCACGTTGCTAGACAATGGTGTGGTTTGTTGACCTTGAATTTTTTCAAATGGCCTGATAGGCTAAACTTTGAGCCTCCAATAGCTAAACTTTTTTTAGGGTAAACTTATCGCACGAGGAGTGAAAACGCTATACGCCAGCGTTATGCAAAAACCCATCCCCGGTGAGCGCGCCGAAACAGTTCTCTCTAAAGCCGCGCCTTCACATTTTCGTTTTTCTACGCCCAACTTGTGGTACATAGAGATATACCATATCTCGTTTCGATATGTTGTCGCCATCGGATCCTCGTGGCTCCATTTTTGTTTACTTTGGGCACATTCTTATTCTGTTCTCCGCTCTTGTCTCTCCGCCGTTTTTCTCATTTGGAACACGTGTTCAACGAGTCTGTCTGTGCTATGCAGTCATCAACGATCCGTCAACGAGGCCTCGGAGTTGCGCTCCGGACACTTTCAAACCCATCCCTCCGAGGCGAAAATTTGTGGCCTAAGACGCATAATGGCAATGTTCAATATTGGACGGTAAAATTCCATTTCTTTTATGCATGGCTCTTATCAGAATTCTCTTTTTGAATAGATGGCGGTCTCGTGGTTATGAATTTTTGCAGTAGGCAACAGTGCATCCCGCCACCAAAGTGTGCTCCGTGCCTTGTTTTGAGTGCAGCCCCATAAATTTTCACCATCGTCCCTATGTCACCCGCCTTTGCACACGTATGAAAAAATGTTCACATTTTTGGTTAGGAAATACAGACTACAAGATTACTTGTTTGAGCCCCGCTTAAGGTTTTCGTGATTAGAAGAATGTTGTGCAACAAATTTTGTACTTTTCACAGAGCCAACATAGCTAGCGTATTGCTGTGTCGCCTGTACAGTTGCTCATTCTAGAGGCAAAACAGTGTACTGCAATTCCGGCAATTTTGTGAAATGGAACTATAGAGATAGTTCCGTACCTGTTTTTACGGCGCGGCCCGCAACTGAAAAAAGATTTGGAAATTCCTGGGTACCGAAATAGGTATCAGAAAAATTCAGAGGGATATGTAATATAGCTGGACTATTGGTCTGCGTGCTTTGAAGTGCGGCGTGGCGGTGCTGCGCCGAGATACAAGTTATCGCTCCTGCTTAAGCCAAAGAGTCGCCTTGCCTGGAATTTTGACCCGGAGCGATCTGGCCTGGCCCCGCCCGTTTTGTTCACTTTCGATGAAGTGTTCTTCGTCTGCAACTGTGGGTCCCATCGAGATTTTGGTGTAGGGAATTTTCGCAAAAACCGCTTGTCATGAGGTTTTGTGACGATACGCAATTTGTGTTGAAAAATTGTGATTTTGTTGCCGCGCATGGCTCTGCAAAATTGAGCCAAAAATTCCGCGAAGCAACGAGAGGTGTCCAACATCGCAGTTTAGCGTTTTGTGAGATTTTTGGAACGCATGATTTGTCGAATGGCAATCGTGGTGCACTACAAATTGTAATTTTTAATGTTTGTCGAAACTATTGACCAGGCAAGAAAACTAATCAAATATTTTGGGGGAGGTCATTTGACGACAAAAATGTTGTTGGTTGACTAATTTTACTGTACTACAACGTACTCTTATAAAGCACGACTCTATTATTCGTGTTGTGACAAACTTTTTCGTATTGAGATGTTTCCCAACTTTTAAGGTTATTACGAATTACCCACTGCACTACTTAAAGTTTTTTTTCCGTTTAGTTTAAAAATTTTGCTGAATTGGATCCGTCGCGGCTTTTGAAAAGCAATCTTGGTATTTTTACCGGACATGTAATTGCGAAGTTATTCTTGGTGCATTAGGCAGTAAGATTTATTGGCACAGTCAGTCACCCAGTGCCGGTCCCCGCGACACATTAATCGTAAAAAATACAAATAGTTTGCGTCGCAAATATATAACAGTCTCGCTCCAAAAAAATACAACAAATTTTCATATTGCAATATATTAAATGTTAATTTGATTTTATATTTGATTGTGCTCAATCTAATTTTGTATTGTGCAAATGTTCAGTCGCTTCTAACACAGTGCTCCCAATTTGTGACACATTTGAGGCCTTCTGATTGGGAAAATTTCTTGAGGGCACACTGGTACTGTAGCTATAAATCCCCCTGTGGAACTCAGTCTACAGTGTTGTGGAGAGTACGCAGTGCTCCGATATACAATACATTCAAAATATAACGCTATCAACATAGAATCCATGTTTTCAACTCAATCAACTAATATACGCACACGGCTTCCACGAGCGAAAGTTTCCTGGTGCTTGTCGGTACTTTGGTGTAGTTTTTCTCAGTCATATATATTCTATCCTCATATTTTAAGAAAATAGGGAATTGGATCATACGAGAAAATATATATTTAATACAATTTCATATAATTATACGTTTATTTTGTTTGTAATATATTTATTATTGTAATTAGTTAACGTATTAACAACGTTATAGTCTAATATCCTGAATTTGAGATACTATATACCGCACTACAATTGGGATATATTGGTCTTTCCGTCGTCCCAGTTTGCCCTTTTCCTTATTTTTTGTTAAACTTTGGCGCGCTGAAATCGCTACCGTAGTTACAAAATGAAAAAGAACGTCGCAGCTTATTTCAGACAAATACGTTATGTCGGACTAATATTTTACACAAATATATTGTTAGGACCAAAATTTTCAGACAAAATAGTTTTATCAGCTGAAATTAAAATACAGAAAAAATATATAGATTAGGATTACCAAAACTATCGCAAGTTAAATGAAAACGAAAATTCGCCTAGAGATGATGACATGTGGAAATAACGTCCACTGCATCGCTTGATGAACAACTGTTCTGCTGCTAGCAGCCATCTGCTGCTTCCGAAACCGGTAAATAGAAGTCGCACTGCGCCATAAGACAAACATCCTAGAAGAATGACATGGCGCAATCTAACCCTACGATAATATCTCAAGATGGATATCTGCGAAGGCAGACGTGAGAGCTACGGTATTGACGTCTTCATGGTAGACGTGATAAGGAGCCAAAGTTTCCGGTTCGACTCTTCCTGAAACATAGATCAAGCCAGTATTGATTCGGTGTTTGCGCGCTTTGGAATCAATCGTCTCGTTCAAACTGCATGAACTCTGTGTCAGCTATGTGGATCATTTTTATTCGATGGCAAGTTTAGCTCGGAAAAACAATATCTCTAAATAAAAATCGAGCGACGTAAAGCTACGCTCTTGACGTTTTCATGGTAGAAGTGCAAAAGATCCGAAGTTTTAATATTTGGTTCGATTCTTCCACAACATGCTCGTCCCCTCATGTTGAGACGGCTCCAAATCCGCCTCCGTTGCACTCCTCTTTTTTTGGTGAAGCCTGTCGCGGCATGGATCGCTTCTTTTTCGATGAGCAAACAAGGATTAGGCCGGGCTCTCGGAGGAGTTTGGGGGAGTGCAAGATACAGTTTCCTTGACACTCGAGGAGAAGAGATAAATATATAAAAAATGGAATGAAACTGCGCGCTATAGCTTGCTTTCAATAGGCTTTAAAGTGCCATGCCGCCATAA
>JASANE010013177.1:0-96840 GCA_030248225.1 Trileptium ribeirensis
GAGCAATACGTCTTATTTTGTTCCTGTACTTCGTTCAGTTACGTATTGCTTCGATTTCGTCTAATTGCTGTTCGCTGCACGGCGAACAGCCACATTTTTGAAACTTTTCACGGGTGAGAGGCGGTTGGGACGGATTCCCTGCAAGTACCAAATTTCCTACTAATTATCTAAACTACCCTCAATCATAGCACGTAAGGGCATGCCATGTTTTTAATTGGATAAGTTCGGGAGTCGCACAAGCTACGTATGATTTGCGTGTCGAGACTGGTGAGGTATCCCAAAATTCCTCACCAAACCCGGCCAGCCATAAATACAATAATAATACGTGTAAAAAATCAGACAGCGCAATTTCAGAATCAATGCAATGACGAACAATATACATCGAACAAAAGGAGGTGAGTCGAGACTGGTGAGGTATTACGAGATACCTCCTCAACCCGACCGGACAATAACAAGTCATCAATATACGCAAAACTGACAAGGTCCATGCCAGTTTCGCATGGCCAACATAAGTAACAACAATTATCAAAAAATTAATAACGATCGGCACAGTAAGGTACGAACAATATACGGCAACAAAGGTAATTTCAAGTTAATACGATTTTAGTAATGATCAACATGGATACAATGACAATAATAGGGCGCTATTACAATGAAGGGTATATTACATTTACATATAGTCTTAGGCATATGGTTGGCAGCATTAGATGATACAACAAGGTATATAATAATGGGAGCGATACATGATAATGGTACAACAGGACATATAATAATGGTAACGAAACATGATAATGGTGCCACATTATATATAAAAATGGTAGCGATACAATGGTAATAGTACAACTGGGTATGTATAATAATAGCCGCGACAAAAAATGCAGCAACTTCAATTCATACAATTATAAGGAGTACGGCAGAATCAAATAATCGATGCAACTGTACCTACACATACCATAGGCCTTTACAAGTAATGCCATATCCATGGCCACAATTCTAAACTGTAGATACAGGCATACGCGTTCAGGATGGGGTGTCTAAATTAGTTCAAAAACGTTAAATTTAAAAGTTTTATTTAGTTTAATTTCTGTGGGGGTGCGGGGCTAGAAATTCGTAAATTTTGAAAATAATTGTTCTGCGGTAGGAATTAGTCTGTCTTGTAACGATCCAGCGTTACACATTTATAACTCTATAATCCTCAAAAATAATCCAAATCCTTGATCAAAATGTTGCCAAAAATAAAAAGTCCTCAAAATTACGACACTAAATTTCACTTACCATCGGCAAAAAACCTCAGATACCGGTAATAAAACACCAAATGCCATGGGCGATATGTATCATCTTGGAAGGAAGCTTCGCCATGACGAATATATGTTATTTTTGAAATATATACACCATTATGCCAAAGATGCGGTCGACCTATGTACATATCACGCCACGTGTCATAATAGTCGCTAGCGGTAGCAGCGTCAGTCGTAGTTAATTGGTGAGGCGATGGATCTGTGGCTGGCGGTTGTGCGGACAAGAAATTTTCATCGTCTTGAGGAAACAAAGACATCCATACATTGAAGCCCCATATACTTAAAACAAGTAATTTAAAGATGCATAATATTAAAAATAGTAAAAAGGATAATCATTGTGGAGAATGCACACATTGCACGGCCCTTATTCTTAAAATAGCGCTCAGGTAATATTTAGCTGCGAATAATTTTATACTACTCTTACCCTCAATTTTCGAGTTCTTGAATCTGTGGGTAGGAACATAATATTGCAAATGATAGTAGGATAAATTTACTCGCAGGTAGGTCAAAAATTACCTGCGGGTACCCTCATTTAAGAATACATCCCACAATGTAAAAATAAACCCCTAACTAAAATGTTATGGGAAAAATATAATGTTAATGCGTGCTTATTTGGCTATGTGAAACAGGGTTGTCGGGGAGAACTGCCCTTACGCTAATAATAAAATTCTGAGGTAACGCGTTGTTGCTTTAAAAAATGCATTTGTTTGTGTAATGGGCTGGATACATGTCGTTGGTCGTTGCGGTGGAAAAATACTCTATTGTTTTCAATTAGTATGATGTTGTATGGCGTGTTTGGCTTGGTGTACTGTACTGTACACGGTTATTGCGGTAAAAAATGCGCTTCTGAGCGCCTAAAAGTTTTGCATTCAAGAATTCGAATTTTTGAAACTAGTAGATAGATTACCTCTGGTCATGTTTTCATCTATCTTTCACTGTATCACACAAGCAGCAATTGATGTGTATGGTAATGTTTGCAGGAAACTGCGACAGATAGTGTAACAAGGGTCGAGCACTTGAGTGATATTGAACTTTCTTAAAACTTATATAATATATGCCCAAGCATTACATAGCCATCCTCATGCCAATTGGCTCAGTCGGTGTAATGCCCATATAACACAATAGGAATATTGCATTTCGTTTTGTAGTGTTGGAATTTGCTGCGGAAGTAATGGCGCAGCCATGAATATTCAGGTTTATTTCCATTGAATAGACTGTACTATACTAGGAATATTGCATTTGTTTTTCTAGTGAACAGAGGCGGAATTTGCTGCGAAAGTACTAGCGTAGACGTGAATATTCATGTTTATTTCCACTGAATACATTGTACTACATTATAAATATTACATTTGTTTTTGTAGTATAGAAGAGGCTAAGTTTGCTGCGGAAGTAGTAGCTCAAACGTGAATATTCAGATTTTCACTGAATGGAGAAACTTATAAGTGCTGAAACGCAGTAAAATTATGTAATGTCTCAAAAAGAATACTATTCCATTATTAAAGTAGGGCCCTTGACTTTATGCACGATATTATTTAGAGATAGTATTTGATAGTGATAATTTGGCTTTTGAAATTATATTCAGAGGCGTTTGTTGAGAGCATAAAAACTTGTGTTGGCATTTGACATATCATTTTACTGTTTTCGAATGTTTTATCTCTTTTGCTGTCTCACTGGTATTTTTAAATGACGCAATTATTGGTTCATAAATTAATTATGACTAAATGGAACTTGTTTTTGGCTTGTTACTGTTGGTGGAAGTGATACGTCTCTTAAATAGCAGCCCGACAATACATACAAATAGGATTAAGCTCCAGAACAGTGTGTTCAGTCACCCTAGAGCCGAAATTAACTTCTTATATTCATTGAAAAAAGTATACAGCATACTGAGAGTGCTAGGAACAAATTTTGGGTTTTAAGCATTTCTGAGACCCAGAAGAGGGTTTAGCTAAATTTTAAGGACATAATAGTACTTGGGCTGCCCAAATGGTGTTAAGACAGTCACTCTAGTGCCAAAATTAACGTCCTATATACACTGAAGGATGTATATAGCATATTGGGGGTGCTACGTACGAAATATTTGATTTTTAACCATTTTTGGGCTCTCAAAACAGTGTTTAGCTCAATCTTAGGGGCACATAATAGTGCTTACACTACCCTTGTGTCAGACAGTCACCCTTGTGCCGAAATTAACTTCTTATATTCACTGAAAGAGGCATATAGTATATTAGGGTGCTAGGTATGACATATAGGATTTTTAAGCATTTTCGAACCCCCAGAAGAGTGGTTAACTCAATTTCATGGACATAGAATTATAGCACTTCGGCTGCCAAACGGTAATCAGACAAGGATTCTAGTGCCGAAATTAATTTCTTATATCCATTGAAGGAGGTATATAGCATATTGGCGTGATAGGTACGAAATATTAGATTTTTAAAAATTTTTGAGCACCCAAAACAGTGGTTAGCTCAATTTTAGGAGAACAAAATAGTAGTTGAACTACGCAAATGGTGTCCAGACAGTCACCCTAGTGCCGAATTTAATTTCGCATATTCACCAAAGGAAGTATATAGTATATTGTGCGTGATACACACAAAATATTCGATTAGTATGCATTATTAAGGTGCCAGAAAAAATATTGCTCAATTTCAGGGACGACGAATAATACTTAGGCTGTCGAAGTGGCGTCAAACAGTCGCCCTAGTGCCGAAATTAACTTCTTGTATTCATTAAAGGAGGCATATAGGATATTGCGGTGATAGGTATGAAATATTAAGATTTTTAAGCATTGTCGAACCCCCAGAAAAGTGTTTAGCTCAATTTTAGGGACATATAATAGTACTCAGGCTGCCCAAATGGTGGTCAGACAGTCTCCCTAGTGCCCTAATGAACTTTTTATATTTTGGGTTTACATTCCGGAAAGAGGTATACAGCATAATGGGGTTGCTGGGCACGAAATATTGGATTTTTAAGCATTTGTGAGCCCCCAGGAGAGAGTGTAGCTCAATTTTAGGGACACAGAATAGTGCTTAAGCTGTCCACCTGGTGTTCATACAGTCACTCTAGTGCCAAAATTAACGACTTTTTATATTCACTGAAGGAAGTATAGTATATTGGGGGTGCTAGGTACGAAATATTGGATTTTTATGCATTTTAAGACCCCAAATGAAAGAATGTTTAGTTCAATTTTAGGGACATAGAATAGTACCTAGGTTGTCCAAATGGTGTTCAGACAGTCACCCTATTGCTGAAATTAATTTATTCTATTCACTGGCGTAAGTATATAGCACATTTAGGTACTAAGTACGAAATATTTGATTTTTAAGCATTTTTGAAACCCCAGAAGTATTTAGCTCCATTTTAGGGACACAGAATAGTACATACTTAGGATGTCGAAACGATGTTAAGACAGTCATTCTAGTGCCGAAATTAACTTCTTGTATTCACTGAAGGAGGTATATGGTATATTGGGGTGCTAGGAACGAAACATTGGATTTTAAGCATGTTTGAGCTCCATGAACAGTGTTTAGCTCAATTTTAGGAAAACAGAATAGTACTTACGCTACCCAAATGGTGTTCAGACACTTATCCTAGTGCCGTAATTAACTTCCTTTTATATTCACTGAAAGAGCTATATAGCATATTGGGGTTGCACGGTACATAATATCGAAATTTTAAGAATTTCTGAGAACACAGAAGAGTATTTCGCTCAACTTTAGAAACATAGAATAGTACTTAGGCTGCCCAAATAATGTTGAAACTCTTTCAAACAAATAACAATTTGTCCAACCAAAATTAATTTAAAGGCTTCAATCTAGAGCTGCCAATGAAATTTGGCGATTTTGGAAGTATATTAACTTATTTGTGTAGCTAGAAGGGCAAAAATTAAAGTTAGGCTGCTCAAAAAATAAAATATACCTTCCTCGACCTAGTATCTGTCACAAAAGCACCAATTTGCGCAGTCAGCCTTTAAACAGGGGCTGACAGCGAAATTTGGCCTTCTGGGACGCCATTACAAGAAAAAATAGGGTTTTGCGACACTTCAAATCCTCCTCGAATCTTTAAGCTAGACATATGAATTAAGGTAAAAAAAATAATGAGCAAGTAGGGTACTCAACTTAACATTTCGATTTTTTAATTTTGACAGAAAATCCAGTTATGGTCTTAAAACGGGGCAAAAATGTGATTTTTGGACCCAAAACACCGGGTGTGCATCTGTTATCGGTACTACTGCATTAAGTTTATAAACAGAGCCACCGAAACAGGTCAAAATAAGTGCAACCATGAAGACCTTTTTTGATATCTCACCCCGTTATCGAGCTATGCTCGTATAGAAATTTTTGCTGTCAACACCAATATACTTTATATGTTCATCATGGTCCTTAAACAAAGGTATAAATATCATCAAGGTCCTTATAGTTGTAAAAACTTGTTATATTGTCCAACATCTAGTCGTCTTGTAAATACTCGTCCTTATACTTTATATGTAGATAATGTGTAAAACATTAGGAGTTTGGGCCCAATTTTGTGGCAGAGCTAACCACTAGACCTATATCGCCAACCATTTTGAAATCTTAGACGTGAAAACATCTAACTAATAGGCATGGTGACAGCTCTGTGTATTCAGGGAAATAAAAAACCAAAATCGAAAAAATTTTCAAATGATGTGTATATGTACACATGTAAACTTATCGAAAAAATAAAAACGTCCCGAACGAGCGACTTAAAAAACTATAGACACAAAACACTCACCAGAAACGTATCACTAAACCGCTAGGTCCTACTGGATAAAAACATGAAAACGACGAATTTTCCCTTAATCTGTAGAAGAAACATGACTGTAAATTATGGTTTCTCTCCCTTTTGCTCACAAACTCCCTTCTCAGGTGTTTGTGGTTTCTCTCACGGTACACTCACATATTGCGGCATATGAAAAAGTACCTTTCCTGTATTGAACACCCGTCGCGATTGGAATTTGTGAATTTCAAAGCTGTCCTTTATTTCGATCATTGTCAGTAGACGTTGTACAACAGGGCAATGAACGCCGATGAAATAAACTAAACTTATGTCGATAATAAAACATTTTGCGGAATGATAGTTCGTGACAAGCTGTCCGAAACCTTGAGATCAAATCGGGCGTACAACAGGGATCGATTTTGGCGCCCACTTATTTCACCGGAGCATAGCCTGGGTCATGTAAACGTCATTGCAACAGGAAGATATCACCTATAACTCAACACATGAGCCGGACAGACTGGCCGAGATTGTCCTGTCATGGAACACGCTCAAGCAAGGCCGTCTTCGATTACTAGCACATGTACGAAGAGCGAATTCCGTGCAGACTGGCTATCGCTGCTCCCTCCGCAAGAAATAATCAAGGTCATTAAAACTGTGATATGAACTTTAGCCATGTGCCGTGTCAACGATGCCGTCGAGATCATATATCAGAAATTGCAACAACGGCAACACGGCGACGTCTTGTCACCACGTAGGTAACACTAGACCGCAGAACGAGGATATAATTATATAACAATAACATAATAGTATAATAACAATATAGTAACTGGAAATGATATGAGTCTCAACCTAATTGTAAATTTTACATAAATAATGACCTGCCTGCCATTCCATACAACTAGTGCAGTTCGCTTGCGAGCCAGAATTCGACTGGTGATAACAATCAAGTCTGTTGTAGAAAGCACACACAAACAAAGTCTACACACAGTACGCAGGTGTAGCATTATATAAACCGTGAGTGATGAGTCATAGTTACGCCCGCCTCTTTTGATAGCCAACGTATGCAGTAGACAAAACATCATACAACGTGTACAAAAACAATGAGCTAACAATTTAATAATTCAATAAAACACTAATTTAACCGTGAAAAGAACGTTAAAAAATTCAAACCGACACTTGAGAAAAATCTCATTTTTCATACCAAGTATGAAGCAGAAGTGTGAAAAATATTTGCCACACAATATTTTTGACAATCGCAATGAGCTTGTTGGCCCAGAAAACCCATATAAGACACTAAAAGCAACAAAAAACACACATTTAGGTGCATTTAAAACGACTTTTCACCAAATATGAAATTTGGCGCCAACTAAGCTTATAGACTACAGATTGGGAAGTAGTTGAAAAACTTGTTATATATCATTGGAAAGCCCTGGTAAAGCTACATAGAATAGGCTTATTAGTTTGCGGATACCTCGTTTAGTAGTTGAGAAAAGTCGCAAAAACTGGAGGGGTTGCCCGAAAAATGGGCCAAAATGACGTCATTTTGCCTCATAACTTTTCCCGCGGAAAAAAAAATTCAAAAATCGGGCTACGTCACTACACCTAATCGACCATTGCGGTTCAAATGAGCTATTTGCATCAAAGTCCGCCCAACCGTTATCGAAATCCAGGTGCGACAGACACAGACAGGACCTCCTCAACCCCCCCTCCAGAGCCAAAATTGAAAATTTTCGTAAAAATTCGCGAGCTAACTTCGCTCTCTCATTCCACTCGAATTCAATAATCCATCTGGAGCAACATAAAACCACTGTTGCGACACCACAAAACAAAAGTGTAGCTTATCAGTATATAATGTATTGAGAGAGAAATAAATATACTGTGATTTTAATTATGCTGATAATGACTGCCATGTACCCGACGTTATTGCTTTTGTGAGACGTTGAAAGGCATTACTGCTTGGTGTGTCAATCCACAAGACCTGTTTCGGGTATTCGCAGTTCGTCAGTAAGACGATAAAACTTCCACATGCGTTCTTGTTTAAACTAAATTCATACTGAATGTGTGTACTCGCAGCGCAGTCAATGTAGAATTGCAAATTATTTGATACCTTTCACCATGATAGTTACTACGCAAAAAATACAATAATTAAACATCACTCAATAGGAATCCAAGAAATATTGGTTTGGAAGATTTTTTCAGATTGATCAATGCCTACCTTCTTAACCGTTGAGCCTTAGTAAAGACAACTTTTAATGATACGCAGCATGTTAAATAATATATCCTATTTAAGGGGTTTTACTAGATAACACATACAAACCTCAAAGTTATTCCATGGGAATCTAAAAATTTTGTTTCACAGATTTGTTAGGAAAACTGCTCAAGTTCTGTACCATTTTAACAGTTGTGCCTTTGTAGAGACAGCTTGCAATATAACGTGCATTTAAAAATAAATATATCTTACTCAGTAGCACTACCAAAAAACCGAGGTTCAGCTGTAAGGTTAAGAAGCTAAACCGGCAGGGCACGCACCTCAAAAAATGACCAACAAACCTTTATACTTTTACTCCGTGAGATTTTCATGATCAAAGAAAGCAGTGTGCACTTTTAATACGGTTTGACATTTGTAGCACGTCTAGGCCAGAAAATGCAGAAATGATGACATATACACATTATATTCCAAATATCAACGTAACCATATTATTGCCCATATCCCAGAACTCAGTGTTAAAATTGTCCAAGACAGCACGCCTATAATTACTAAATGCACGCCGGAACCACACGAGACAGTAAGCTTCAGGTGGGCTTACCTCGAGCAAATCGAATGCCAAATTTCAGGTTCGCGGGAAAACAAGAAGAACCCTGAACAGACCTAAAACAAAAATAATTATTGTAATTTTATAGAAGAATAAATTTTATTGAATCCTGCTGCCAGTTGAAACATACTCTTTTATGAACAACGCTCCATTTTTAGGTATTACATGTTTTGGCACTTGAACAAAAAATAAAGTTCGTCATAACTATAATTCATTGGAACCGGCTGTTCTTTAGACTGTTATTCAAATTATTCTCTATAAGCTTAACACCACGATGTCAGAAAATTTCTCGAAAAAAACAACGTCTGCATGGTTACGGGTGCTTGGTAGCTCTCACAAAATGTGAAATACATACAGTTACGGATAAAAGTGCACAAAAACCGGACACAGACAGCCAAAATTGTACCGTTTGTCCAGAAGAAATGCATCCGTCCGCGTCCACACACAATTTCGTCGATCCACGTTTACACGTTTGTCCGTTTGCGTCTGCGCTTACTTTTGGTCAGTGACTGTATCTGAGACCGACATCCAATTTTCATAAAAATTAATCTGTCTACATTTATAAGGCTAACAAACGATTGTACTCTTATTATAAAAAAATCGCAGATATTAAAAGATTCGATATGATATAGGTTAAGCTTGGACGCGACTTGCATCGCAACAGACAGTCTACCAGTTAAACTTAAAGAAGTTAAAACTTAGGAATATGAAAACGAGAGTTCTACGGTATCCCTTGTCATTCAAATTCGAATGCAAAAGTGAAACGTCGGGGTCATTTCACGCTACGATGACGTTTTGCCCCAGAAAAAATGACTAATGACTTTTTTGGCTCCGATTATCTTCATTTTTACACCCTATGACCAAAAACATCAAGGATCCGTAATTTGAGGTCGTTATAGTAAATTTTTTAACCGTTTTTATGCTATGGCTTCCCAAATACCACCCCCTGCTGCTCCGCAAGGTACCATAAAATGGCCTCTGGTATACTCCAGGTTGCATCTAGCCTCGATTTTGTGATGTATCTCGTGCAGCCCGTCAGCGCGGTCAAAATGACGTTATGCGGAACACCGTATATCAAAAATTAAGCTTTTTATGCCTATTCTTGGGTCAAATTTAACACTTTTAAAACACGGGGGTGCCGATTTATACCGGTTATTAAATGGAAACGAAGCGGCCATACACGGTAGCTATTTATAGTTTAGCCTGGGGGAAGTGTTATGCAAAAAAATTCAAAACATACCCTTTGCCAGATATACTACAATACCGGAAGTAGCTTGTGGTCGGGGGGGGGGGGGGGGGGGCGGGGGGGTAAAAATGTGAAATGGCCAATTTTGACCGTGTTTAACCAGCATAGTTAACTTGAAAGATATTCTATACCACAATTTCCACTATGAGGATACAAAATGGCAGCCCATATCAACTGCCAGTGTACATGCCTGAGACCATGGTCGGGGGGGGGGGGGGTAAATTTAGAATTTTTTTAAAAAAATAATTTTGCGACACATGTCCAAATGTATTGCCACAATGTATTATGAACCAAAAGCGTGAAATTTCCTCGAAATAACATCGTATGTTCGATTTTTCCACATTTTGGTGGTGGTCGGGGGTGGGTAAAAGCCTGAGATCAACAGGACGGGCGCGAGATACAGCTCAGGTCGTTTCACCATTCGCTTCGTGATTGGAAAGAACCATAACAGACAAATTAATTGACTTCTACTGACTCCACCATACCCCTAACTAGCAACGGTCGGGGGGGGTAATCAAATGTGCTAAAATCGACCTTTTGACCCTAGCGCTGGGTAAGTAATCACCTGGGTTAATATTTTTTCAAAAGGCACCCAGGGGACAGGTATGATATTGGAACAACGTTCATGTACCATGCATAATTAACGAGCAATGACCGAAAAAGAAATTTGGTCGGGGGGTGGTTAAAACTGGGGTTCATGCCATATCGACAGCTGTCACTCTCCATGATTGGAGTAGATTTGAAAATCGTGCAATTAAAAATGTTGTGTAGACCTGACTAATCCTGCATAGAAAAGGATTTGGGCCATAACTTCGAACACGGAGCCACGACACTACCCGAAAAAAAGAGGTCGTAAAATTAGTCAATACGATTTTGGTCAATTTGGGATTTATGTGGATGTCCAGCCTCTTACGGCGTGCGTGAAGCCGAAAATTTTTTTTGTTTGAACTAGCTAACTAATGACGCTTCCTAGCGCAAATAACATTTTTACCAGTTCCCTGCACGTTTACGTGCTACTGGCCAAAATATCCAGTTTTACCCCCCCCCCCGACCAAAAAGTCATCGTAGCGTGAAATGACCCGTCGACTAATTTTACGGTAGCTGCAAAATTAATCTGTTAATAGACCGCGAAAACACACCATTCCAAACTGTTCTAAACTTCGACAGTCGAGTTCAGACGAAACGATCCAACGCAGAATGCGCATCATTACTTCTACCGGCAATTCCGAAATATGCGTCGATGGCGGCTGTAATTTATCACGGAATTAAATAGAATGTTACTGTCATATCACATCATGAAAGTTTCCCGTCCAAAACAGTATTTGCCATTTTACATGAAAATCGATTCAGGGTAACAGAATTACCACTTTATTCAGAGGAACATGCACTGCAAAAGTCTCAATCAAATCATTCTAGTCAAGTTATAAAAAACAAAATCAAAATTTAACGCACACCGCTTTCAAATGTGATTACGCTCCCTAAACCGGATCTAAGACAATAATATTTGCGTACTGGGAGAATTTTGCTAAATTCGACATCATTTCTGTATGTATGGATGACGCTAGCAAAATATTGTTTTAAGCCGTGCCCAAGCAATAACAATTATTCATAATATGTGACGTTCCAATTCCCATAAATCATGATAATTATTATGAACAGTCAAGAACTGATTTGAATACATTTTGAGCTAATTTTTGTTTACACATTGGCGTTGTACAAAACATTCTCCACTGAGTGAAAATGATGAAAAATCGTGAAAGATGACCAAAAGAGGTCCAAAGTGCCAAAAACGCGAGACTAGTTCGCCATTTTTACGCCATTTCGCCAGAATAAAAATTCTTGTTTAATTTGATCCGTTGTACCCATACCGCAAGCAAAAATACTTTGTCTGATTGGCAAATTTTGGTTTAACCAAAAAAGTTCAAAAACAAAAATTTATTGTAACTACAAAAAATGAGCCGAATTATACCGGTTTTTTCGGCAATAACTCCAGAAAATGTCAAGATATTTTGGATCTGTCAATTTTCCCCTGCTGACACTTCGACTGATACCAAACTGAACACCATCAGGCAATATCAGACATTAGTGCTTTCTGGAAAAACCAAAACTGAATGATTAATTTATGAAATCGACGCTTTTGAGGTATCTCAAAATCAGGTAACAGGTGGTATTAGGTACGGTTCAAATACTTTCCACGAGACCTATGAAAAGATGCCAAAATCACACATGTAAACCTACCTACTGGGTAACTAGGTCCAAAAACCTATTTATACACCATCATTAGAGTTACATATCCATATTATAGTGTCTTTTTGGGAAGCTTGTCGAACACGGGGACCGTGCCTTCTCTTCGAGAAGACACAATAGATATTGAAATAAAATTTTTCAAAATATTAAAGTAACACTATATTTTCATTGCTTCCGGTAGATGTAGATAATTTGGTGTTTATTCAATTTTCGCTCCCTTTTGTCAATATTTTCGTTCGAAACAGTGTTTGTGATAAAACGTAAAAGAAGCCTGTTTTTTAATCTTTTTAGAGCTAAAAAATCTTAGTCGCAATAGTGTCAATCATATCTCTGTTCTCTAAGTCAAAACTCCACATTATTTTCAAGTAATGCTGCAGTAGCGTACCATTTCTCCATTATTGATCATCTCTTCATCTTCAATGTTTTTCGAACAATATTTTTTCTCGCCATTAATGCAATATAACCGGCTTTCCAGAGCGTCGTAATTAAGCAACACGCAGTCATCAGCTTGCTCAATATCAATACCATACAGCGTTTCATCGGGCGTATGACGGTTACGATGGGGACGCTGTGTTTCCAGATCTGTCGCGGGGCTACTATGGTGTCCGGCACATTTGACCATTTTGTTTGTATTGCTTCGGCTGTTACTGCGTCTGCTAACACCGCAATTATCGTTTGTTCCTGGATTTTCTACAGACCCTAAAAGTACTAATTAAACCGATGGGATAGCTGCTTACTCTGAACTGATGTGCAATAATAAGAGATCAAACAAGATAGTATATATAGCGGTTCACGCCATAATTAAAAAATATCAGTGAAAAATCTCGATCCGTTGCGAACTGGAAAGCTGTCGTAACACGCTCGCAAGCTAAAATTTTGAAATAACCTAGTTTTGAGCTCTGACGGTGTAGCAATGTCGATCTATAAACCTGCACACAAATACATGTTTGCGCATTTAAAAACTCCAGTGCCAAATTATATATAGTATTCATGTAGGAATGGGAAATTTTGGAGCCTCAATGGAAATAGTTTTTTTCGAAGATTTTTAAAATTCCAAATCAAGCACTTTCCTGAAATATAATTTTATCACCGTTGGATTTAGCCAGTAGGCAAATACAACAAATAATTACCTTGTACGACGTCTCCAGGAGTTTGCAAATTTTAACAGTTACGTGTTCCGTGAATATCTTACTGTGAATTTTTCAGCGGTCTTTCAGCTGGAACCAGATGGGGGTGCATGGGAAAAACTAAGCTATCACTAGGATAATTTATGGAGCGAGTTCGATGTTAGAATAATTATGAGTTCGCTGAGTATGGACAGGAAAGAAGCCGCCAATTAGATGTACCAGTCTACCAGCGGTAATGCCACCTTCACGTAAAAAGCGCTCGAATCCTATGGTAGACGTAGTTGTCTGGAGTGGTTAAGTGTTATTGAAAATTTGAAATTTTTTATAAGATTTGCTGTTAAGGAGAAAACCTAACCTTATGTTTGCATGTTTGATGTAGTTAGGGAAGGATAAATTTAGGTTGGGTTACACTACGACGACAACTAATCACTTTAAGGCTGAGGAACTGTGGATGCTAAGAGAAGCAATGCGTAACACTGTAGGATACTATAGCTGAGAGAAAGCGGTATCTAAGCTGAGCAACTTTTGTTACAGTGACCCAAACTTTGGTGATGGAAGACGTTAATCTTGAAGTATTTGTTGTGACAGGGTAACCATATTGCTGTGGAACCTGAATAACAACATGATCATGTATGTAGTAAATTTATTACGTAGTGATTTTTATAATACAACACAATGTAATGATAATTTTGCTACAGATTTTTAACATGCCAATTACCATTAGTATTCCATCTTTGAATAGATTATTCATAATTTCTATCGTAAAATTTAATAGGAACGTTTTGGCATTTGGCCTTCATATATCCATAAGCGAAGAAATAATGGACGCAGAGACAACATGCTTAATGTCACATGTACATGTCAAAATTATTTTTTGCTTTTCATCTTCTTCTCGAGGGTCAGATAAAGCATTGTATACCGAGGGACTATGTCCTCAATGTTACGAATAGAAATTTGATAAGGAAGATAATTTCTGAGGACTGACACTTCGGAGCGAATACTAGGACGCGACGTACGCACAGGGACTACGCCTTCAAGGTTACGTAGGGCGATTTGTGCTAGAGGAAAGGCTCACAGCGAGCACCCTCTGACTACGGCAACAGTCACTGCTAATGAAGTCTAGGCAAGTCAAACTTAATTATTTTATCAATTTTTACTTTTAAAAGTAAAATATAAAAATAGGAGTCAATGGTCTACCAATTCCCTCGGCTTGTTTTCGGAATTTTAATACTCGATAACAAGCCCGTGGATGGGGGTAATTCGAATAATTTGATTCATTAAGTTGTGTACCGGTCTTTCTCCATAAAATTTGCACGTAGACTGGATTTAGCTTATGTCTCCGGTCCTACCCAAAATTGATCCGGCGGGCGTGCGAACGAAGAACCGACCGGTTTGATTTAGCACATTCGATGCTAAGGTTTAGTTTATAAAACCTTGATTTTGTCAAAATTACCAACTTTGGTAAATTTGATATTTTTAAGGAAACGACAGCACATCCGAAGCTCAGGACTCCGAAACTGTCGTGCTGCCTTGATGTCAACTACAAGACTCCGTTAGAGAGTCAATAAAAAAGTAAATATATGAAGCTAAAACAAATTATCTGCCAATGAACAATTGCATTTATATCTAAATCTGTTGACTTGTATAAATTGTACAAAATCTGAACCGCTTTTGCTCCACGGTACACGGTTTTGCCGGTCACTGTGGCCACTGTTGTAGCGTCAAAAGTAACAAAATTCCTGGAAGGAAATTTGTGTCATAATCATTTAAAGTTTTAGGTGCAGGCAACAGGGTGTTTAGTCGCCCTACTAAAAGCTCACTACTAACAGCTAGAATTTAAATAAAATTCCTGGAAAGAATTTTCACGGCTCTCCCCTAGCGACCTCAGTTGAAACTTATAAAAACGCACTCCGTTTTAATAATAGCACGCTAAAGGCGCATAAATGTTAATTCAAATTGCGAAACATTTACAGAAAATGTGGTAACAGATAATCGCCTCACTTAGGGTGTCCACGGGTCCGGCACCCCACAGTTCAAGGAGAATTAAGGAGCATTTTAGAAAAATTCAAGCAGATATTTCTATAGCATATTATCAACCGTATAGTTGAACCAACTGGAAATGTATTTAGGCATTGTATTATATATAGCTATGATTAAATTAATTCTAAAATGAAACAAAAGTGACGAAACTTTCACGAAATGTATATACAACGATTGGAACTTGACAAGTCACAATCTGAAGTTACATATGTATATACACTGGTTCAACACTTCGTCTCATTTCAAAATTAATTTTGAACAAAATAAAGACAAAATATGCATGAGCCGTGAGATTGACGGCATTAAACACAATTATTTTGAAGCTGTCATACAGCACAAAATTCAAGGAGATGGAACATAAACTTCAAGGAGCTTAAAGGGGCCGTAACCGAATTCAAGGAGATTTTCCTGATTCAAGGACAATTAAGGAGATTCATGGAACGCGGATACCCAGCTTAGAAGTTTCTGAGAGATTCGCTGACTGCCCCTCTCGTGGTCCCGCCCCAGCTAGAATGTAGGCGGCAATCAATCTCTGACAAGACTGTAATTGCTACGAGCTGCGAAATCCGTGCGGAACGAATAGCGTGTCTGCTACTCACGCAGAAAAATTTCCCAGATATTTCGCAGGACATTTTAGCCAATTTTCGAGGACAAACCTTAACCCATTTAGCAGACCAAAATATAGCAAACTGCCACTTTGCTCTATCTGCCGTTGCCATGGAAACATGATTGTTAGTAAGAACTAACTGAATTTAATGTATCCGTTTTCGATGCAGTGAGTTTGTTGAATCGTTAGAACTTGAAGTGACAAGCAGATAGTCGTGCTCACTGAAAATGAATGTACTATTCCAGCGGATGGAGCCTCAGATATTTTAGGCTCACTAACCTGTCCATAATGGGGCATGGTCTTTCCTATGCGAATTTCTATCTGCGAGGTTATAAGCTATTTTTCCTTATAGTCTAAATATCCATAATTTTTCAACTGCGATGCTAAATATGACTAAAATTACAATCAGTAACTCGCAAATCGACGGCATGCAGACGGGGTGTAACCACTTTGGCACTAAGTGACTATTTCGTCAGTGCGCCTATTTAATTTCCCAGGATAGCAATACTTCAATGGCAACCATACGGCCATTTTAGTAAGTTATATATCAAAAATAATCTTTATTTCCTCTTCTAATGGCAAAAAAAAGAAAAATTTGAATTTTATAAATCACAAATATTAGAAAAAATCATTAATTTGAAGTGTGATTTTTATGTTGTAGTCAGTTGTTTATGTTGGACAACATTTTTCTTATTTGATGCATACCGCGCAAATAAAAAAGGGTTTCTTGTATTCGGCAACAACGAAAATCTATAGACACATTCTAATGACCTACACACGTCTATATTGAAAAAGCGACAAATCTACCTGTTTTTGGCGCCAAAATTTACCAAATTTCCCCCTGTACCGTCCAATCTGGAGTTAAAAGAATGAAACAAACGTGTTTAACGGGTTAAAATACCCTATCGTTCACGGCCATCATGTAAAAAACTCGCTTCCTAAAAAGTTTGAAAATTTCACTTTTATAAGAATATTTTTTTAAATTTAGTTCATAGCTCGAAAACAACTGCTGCGGCAAAAAAAATTGCATTAAGCAAAGTTGTAGCTCTCGATGACGCAAACAATAAAAATTAACTAAGAAGTCACGGGACAACGCAAATACAAAGCTAGATGCACAACAACAATTTCATTTCGCATCGAATAAAAAAATTTGCGAAAATCCACCAACCTGGTTATGTGACGAACATACGGAGAAAATCCCCAATTAAACGCTGTTTGAAGAAACTCCTCTCTGTTACAAAAATTGTTATTAAAAATTAATCATAAATCAGGAAATTATTGTGTTCTCAATTTCTCAGAGTACCAGTTCAGTTGGCGCCACGCAAGTTTGTTTTCTGGAAGTCGCGTTCCTCCGCCTATTCGTGAGACTTGCATTATGTTATTTTTGGCCACATAGACCCGTCAACTTCCAGGACACTTGACGCAATTTTCAAAGATTTATCATGACCTGAACAATGGCCTCACTAAATTCCAGGATTTTTCCGGATGCTTACCGTTTATCTAAACTTTCCCAAGGCACGCTACTCTGACGAAGCAGCCATTTATTAACAAGATTATGGCTTACCTGCCTGATCCACACTTACACCGCTTATGCATAACACAAAATAAATTATGTCGCACAAAATGTTCTCACATATAGTAAATGCTAAATGTTTCCCTCATTTTCTAGAACGCTTCCGAGAAATCGTTTTGTCTAATCCAGGTACATTGATTTCAAAATTTTAGTATTAAAACGTGCTTCCACATTCGGCGTTTATGTTGAAAACAACTATCGCATAGACGTCCAAGACCCGTCTACCCATACACGAATAGATAGTACCGACTAGGCGAGTGGTGATTAATTACTGGAACTCACAATTTTCTCCACTTTTAATAAATTTTATCCAGTTTGAGCCAATTTGCCCCAGCCTTAATAGTGGTGTAAATATGGCATTGGGTGCCCGACCCTTAGGATATTGGCCCCATGCCACCTATGATTCTATTTTGTGAAACTTATGGAGAAATCAAAAGTTTACAAAAGAAAGGAAAAAATTAACATAGTATTTGGGAACAAAATACTGCTAAAACCCACAAGTTTCTAACTTTATAGACAATATTTAGTGCTGTTTTTACATATGAAACTAAAGCCGCTAACTTACTTTCCAGAAGAAGTTACGACATTGAAAATCTTCATATTCATTAATATGAAGAAGCGCATTGAAAAATTGTCTATTTTAGTAATTGCATTCATTAGGTTTTCACGCAGCACATGCTTTTTAATATTTACTAATCATTATTGTTTATGTAGCAGCTATGACAACAAACAATAGGTAAGCTATAGAAAACACAGAAACTTTCTCGTGAATTATTAATGACAATTATTTTGGTTTGAGTAAAAATGCTGTCTTT
Source organism: Trileptium ribeirensis (assembly GCA_030248225.1). Classification (NCBI taxonomy): domain Eukaryota; kingdom Metazoa; phylum Nematoda; class Enoplea; order Enoplida; family Thoracostomopsidae; genus Trileptium; species Trileptium ribeirensis. The sequence continues at coordinate 18,501 of JASANE010013177.1, forward strand.
AAATCGAGCTCAAATACTTCATAAAAAATAATGTAAAAAGGAAACAAACGTTACAAAAGAACACCAATATATATATGTGATATAAAAGAAATGTTTCAGAGTTTCATAGCAAGAAAGAATGTTCATTTTTCAAAAAGATCTATTATATCTATGTATATACAATCACTATATTTATTGCGCAACATTTCGCAAACTTTAACAATAAAGTATTAAATTTATGTACAGCATTCTAATTTTGATGATGTCATTGGCTTGAGTAACGGCTTGAAAAATAAACAAAATTGAACAAGTGCGCATTCGTTGTCACTGGTATACAAGGTGGATTATCCATTTTAAAAATTCCTAGAGTCACAACTCGGTCCTCGTTCCACGCTCATAAACATAGTGCTACTTTTAACAAATAAATTAGAATTGTCTTTCGTTTGGTCAGAATCGTCGCGCGCTTAGCTGCTTTACCCAAAGTTTGTTCTGATCGCGAGAATCTTGCTTAGTGAAACCAAAAAGGTACAACAAAAATAACAATCTAAAACAAAATAAATAAAGACTACAACTGTATGCGCTGCGTCACGCCGTACATGACAGTTTTGATTATAAAAATAATTGTGTTGACATTTTATAAAAATATAATACTTATATTTATACAATATAATACTATAATGCTGAAAATACATTCACTACAAAATTTTGACGCTTTCCAAATCCCAAGCGAGCCAGCCGCTCGCGACATGTCATGAATCGCTCGAAATGCGACAATCATTTTCTAGTAAGTCCTGTTATTTATTATTTACATGTTTGTTCACATGCAGCTGCTATTAATTTCACACAAAAATAGCTGGAAATCAGATAGTAAATAGCCAGATTGCAGCTCGACACAGCAAAAAAGTTGCTATCTCAACCAGTCACTGACAGCAATATTCACTATTTAAATCAAAATTAAGACAGACTAGTAACTAATTAAATTTCATACGCAAAATCGAGAAAAGACACACCCAAAGCAAAAATTTTGTATTAATTCACGTTTTTTGTTTAATACATGTATCACTATTGTACTGCAAATTTTACATTTTTGAACAAAATTCTAGATTTTACCGTGAGTCTGACGTTGTCGTTGTTTGGTGACCCGGCTTTGCCGATAAAGTTTAATTTCAATATCAGGAACCAACTGGAGCGCTTGACGGTAACATCGAATAGCTAAAATAAAAAATGAAAACAAAATTAATTTCTTCAACGTATTTTACTATCAGAATAGTATGAACGGTGCCACCTACAGCGCTGGTTTCTACATAGGGTCAGAATGGCTAGCAGTGTTAACTCCGATGAACTTCTCATACTCGAAAATGATAAGTGCGTCATGAAATATTTATCACTATCATAATAATTGCAAGATTAGGTACGCTTCGTATACTAGTCATAGAAAAAGCGACTACTGATAAACAATGCTACGACATATAGCTTGTTGCAAAAGATCAACGGCATCGAGCGAAATTTCTAAAAAATAGTGGTTAATAATGTAAAATTTGTTTCGATGTTCTGTGCATAGCTTATCAATGGGTTCACAGATTTTCAAAAAATTGATTTGTTTCTAAATGTAATATAGTTATTTAGTTGTGAACTTAGTTTTGTTTTTGCCTGCTCCAATGATTTGTTCCTCAAATTCTTCACAAATTGGAAATATCACGACTTTCATTTAGTCCCGACATTTTTAGGGTAGAACTCTTTTCAGAGTTGTCGGATCAAAAAATAAAGTAATCCTATCATCAAAAGCAATTAGTTTGCTGCTAAGCAATGATAATTGTTAGCGCTGCTACATGCGAACTATAAGCAAACAATTTAAAAATACTCAAAAAATTTAATTTTCAATTGCGAGCTAACCCTTTAAAGGCGTTCATTTAATAGTACGATGTATTCGAGATACTACAGTAATACTGTTTCTGCAACGAAATAGGAAACTTGGCCCATGTCATCCGTAGGAGCACGACATTATATCGTTAGAAAAACGAGCGGATTAGATAGGGTGTTCGGGGAGCTGCAGTGTCCGACTTAGGTTAAGACTAAGACTTATTATACCAATAACGGCACATCGTGCATTTCACTTTCACCACTATAAGTTACATTGTCCGGAAATTTTGGCACCCCTTAAATTAGTAGCACCAGTTGCCCGGAATTAGTCTACAGATAAGCACTGTAAGCCATCATTAACACTGAGCCTGGAAATCTTTTGCAAGTTGTAACTATTTGCCAATTCCGTATGTATGTCCTTTTGGTCGCTGAAAAAGATACAAATGGTTGTATGGTTTTGAAATGTGCTGGAAATTATCGCCAAGTTACCATTAAGGTATTGCTTATGCATTAATCATTTTAGGAACTAAATAAAAAAAAACAAGAAACACTATCTGCAACTTCAGAATACTCACTGAATGCAGACCCGCTACCCTCGTTCTGTTTAGCCTCGTCCAGTGAGATTAACTTGTAAACTAACGCCTTATGAACACCACGTTCAGGCCTACCACAAACCCAAAAATTTGGGCGGTTTCCGCCGGAGGCCTCGATGTTCATTCTCGAGGAAAATGTTGATTGTGGATTTATTTTTTCAAATGTTTTGTGACACGTTTTACGCGTGTTTTTGTAACATAGTCTTTTTCGACAAATAGTATTAAATAAATGAGTCCCAACTGCTTTTTCAAATCACCTCGCGGGTATTTGCACAAAATAAAAATAATAATGCAGTTGCATCAAATTATTTTTATTTTGTGTCTTCTGCAGAATATGAATCATAATCGAATATGGATGATTTTCAGGGGTTGGAGAATCCGACCACCTCTATAACGTAGGGGCCAGAATTATTTAAGTACTACAGACAGTTTCGCTTTTATATCACTCATTATCGGAAGGTGGAGTTACCAATAAATTCTAAATGTTTAGATACGTCATGTTAAGTATCGTCTTTTTCAAAGTTAAGCTGATGAAAGTTAGTAACCAGACAATCAGTCCACTACATAAGGCTACATTAATGTGAGCATCTGCATTAATTATATGATATACATAGGCATATGGTTTTGATAGCTTTAAGAATTTTATATTGCTAAATACAGGAAACAACTAGGATATAAAAATTTGTTACAAAAGTTTATTATAAAATGCTGGTCGTTTAATATTTATTCCGTAAAATGTAAATATTTTTCGAAAAATGTACCATTTTCTTGAGATATCTTTCTTTGTAAATTTCTAGCTTGGTTAATTTTGTTAGGGAGTTGTTCGATGTTAGAGCTAAATTTACCGCGACTTCTATTCGATTTTCGCTCAATTGAAATACGACAGTCAATTCTGGCAAGTTCTCTAGTAGGAATTCACATATCATCTGCATAGTATAAAATTTACAAGTGGTGCCATGGCAAAACGGCTTAAGTTCACTTACATCGTTTTACACATTGACGTAGTTCGTTAAAACAAATGGTTAAACGTCGTAAATACAGTTACGCTGATTTTGCAATAAACTATACGTACGTTGTCTTACTTACGACTATTTGTTAGTAATTTAACATTATCGATACGTTAAACATGCACTTACGATCTTTTGCTGTAAGATGCAAACCATCCACCGGCTGCAGATTTGAGCTAAAGTGTGATTTTGTGAAAAATGTCACTTACGACGTTTCGCTATAATAACGTCGAAATAGTGCTTTATGGTACTAAAGAAAAGTGCTGCTCCTGCTGCGTTGCACGCGTTACCGTCACACAATACAATCTTTCCATTATAGTGTTCTTTAATTTTTAGCTTTTAAGTAAGTAAATTGGTTTCATTTGCTCTGTAGCTGTCAACCATTTTTTGATCCATGATTTGTTACGCCAACAACACCAATACTTTCCCTGGCCTAAATAGACTGAATGGCTCCAAACAAAAACATGCCTAAAATTTTGCAAATATGAAGGCTAACCTATGTCCAACTGTGGGTTGAAAGTATCACATGTAGTCAGTAGAGAAAACAAATCTTTTTGACTCTTACCAAAACTTCTTCGGGAATTTTGCCGTTACACATAATGACAATATATTCGGAGCAGAAATAACAAACAAGTTATGCTCTATAATTTAACGATTGAAAAGCCCACAACCCTAAATATGGCCAAAAAATTCAAAAGTTACTGTTTAACTCACAGTTAATTTATTGCTGTATCGAACAAAAGTGAAATCACAACTGATGAGTACCACTCTATGCACATATGAGATTGAAAACGCAGCCGTGTAACGATAAAGAAACAACCTAATGTTGTATTTGAATGACGTCCCAGACAGTATACTGTTTGGAAGAAAGTGGATAATTTCACTGCATAACCGGAATTCCGTTCTGGACTTATTTCGCTGCACAGGCAAGAATTTCGGCCCGCAGCCCAGCCCCATTACAAACATATCAAGCCGATACTTGCTGTTCCGGCCTGGTCGTTCCCGATTTCCAACTGTTGACCCGAGTCGAAAAATTTCGGCCATTTCTCACCGCAAGTCGAATGAATGATTAGTACACGCATCGATAATCTTGAGTTTGTTTAAACTATTTCTGTCGCGCTGATTTCACGTTTATTTTTATATGGCTTTATAACGCCTGTGTTCTCTATATGGAGAGTACCGACACTCGGTTACAAAACAGTGCGGGCTGGGTCCAAATTTTGCAGCTCTGGACCGACATCGATATACTTCAGCATATTGTGCTCACCTCTACTGCACTGTGACTCGGCCATCACATTGTGTGGAGAAATTTTATTTCTGCTCTGCATCACGGGAATAATCATTTTGGTTTTAGCACCTTCCTGAGCCTTATATTTTCTACTAAAAACCGTACCTTCATACATATTGCCTTTTCGTTCTTCTTCAGTCCCTTGATTAAACATTGTACGAGCCTGAAATATACATTTAAAATATATTTGAGTATTCGAAATAGGAGTAGGATTTCCAAAGATTCCAACCTTCGCCGTCGCCCAAGGTTCCATCAGCTCATACTCCTAGGCCTTTTAAGCGCTATTAAAATATGCAAAAATCTTTCCCTGTTTTCGCAAAAACCCTCAAATCTTTCACTGTGGGGCTAAAAATCACAATTTAGGACTTATTGAATAACTGTAGCCATTCGTTAAGTTATACATATTTGACGTTTTATGGCAGTGATGGTACTTTATGGCCTCCCAATTCAACAAAATTTATCAGTTTATTGGTCATAATTTGGCTGAACCTAAAAATATGTAATCCGGTAACTCTTTTCCTCAGCAATGATTTAGGACACCTCAACTAATGCAAAACTAAACTTAATACCATCAAACAAAATGAAAAATCAAACAAAACCGATGAAACGTTCACAAACAGAAAATGAAGAAAAAACGAAATAAAGAAAATAAAAAATATTTCATTCTAAGAACAAAACAGAGGTGACACCGTTCCCAACACACAAAAAAATTTCTAAAGCTTCATTAGAGTTAGATGACAATAGTCTTTTCGTTTAGCCACAGAACCAAAGCCTCGGTTCCTTCTGTACCACGGGTTATATGTATACAGTTGAACAGTGTATTGAGCAGCATACTTAATACATACATTAATATTGAAGTCTGAGTGTAGTGAGTGGAAAGAGCGAAGCGAAGAATTCTCACTGTCGAGCGTGGTAAATTTTGACGGTGTCCGTTATTGTGGGGGTTTTTGGGGTGAAACGCATAGCGCAAATTCGGTTGGGCGGGTTGATTAGCAAGATAATTGATAATTGACTGGAAAGATTAAAATCTCTATTTGTGTCCTTTATTTAGACCTAAGTGTTAACAGGGAGTGGAGCGTTACCCTAAGAGCCGAACCTCCCAAAACATATTTACTCCCTCACTGAAGGCTCCGCAAGAGAGAAAAGCGTAAAGCCAAATTTCAATCTGAAAAAGCTTTAAAGTCTAAGCACGTTAAAAATTTTACTTGCTTGTCCACAGTGAGGGAGTGGGGGATCGCCACTTTCCAAATCCATGTTCGTGAGATTTTCCCCCATGTCCCCCACTCGGTCGAGACCCACATGTTCAAGTAATTCCAAAAATTTTATGCGTAAAAATTTATATTTTTGTTTGCAAATTGCTTTTTAAACATTAATTACCACTATTTATAAGGCTAAAATATCGTTTTTAGCTTGGAAATACATTCACGGTAGTAAAAATGTACGAAAATATGGAAATATTTAGTATTTTTAAGCAAAATCTATCCCCCACTTTTAATTTTCCCTCGAGAATGAACATGGGGCCCCCGATATTTCCCCCCGTTTCAGAGGGCTATGGACAGGCCAGTTTTAGGAACCTGGTTCGAAATTAACTAACTAGTTATGAATCGGTACCAGTTATTGTGCATAACAGATGGATAATTTCGAATGACAACACGAAACTTGATATCTTTCATAACTTTTTCCAAGTTCTTTCATTACCTGACGATGGTGTTCATTTATCAAATTTTCCAGCAGCATCCAATGATTAGAAGTGTAAATATTCGTAAAGATATCGCATTTCAGCATTTTAGAAACTTTCACCCAAAAATAGTTCTGCTCCAGACGATGTTCGTCAATTTTTAATATCTCCATTATCAGAAGTTCTATGTTCACAGCTGGTTTTAATTTATAAACGATCTGCAAAATAGAAAAAAATTACTCTCAGTCATAAAAAAATTCAGGAGATTACAAAATTGCAAACCCGTTACACTTTTAGCAAGCCTCTTGAATCAATCAGTTGTGAGCATAAATGAATTTTTGGAATCAAACTTAATATATCCTTCGAACCAGTTTCTTTTTCGAAAAAACCGGTCTACCACAATTTAATTGCTGCTTGGTTGTAGTAAATGGATTTAATAACTTGATGCTGGTTGTTGCATTGATACGATACATTTAGATATTAGCAAAGCTTTGACAATGTGTATCACTCGAAGCTTATACAGATACTAAAATGAAGTGGCATCGTCAGCATATGTTACACTGCTTTCACTCATACTGATCAGATAGAAAACAGCACGTTAGTATTGGATCTGGTTCATCTGCGGTAACAGATGTCATTTCAGGTGCTTCGCAAAGTAGTACTCTAGGTCTTTGCTTACTATACGTTGGTAGGATTAATTGAGAACTATCTCATTCCACAATGATTAGTTTTCCACATGCTGCTAAACTTGTTATAACCTATAATGCTGACTCTTCCGCTCACTCTAACTTTCAATTCGCACTAGATTGGGTGTTTAATCGGTTTTCATTGATGCCATATATAAACTTTAAATTCTCAAAACGTTGGAAGTTGCAAAGTCGGCTTCCAAAGTTTCAAATTGCATTTTTATTCACAATTTTACACAAGAAATGCAGAATTTTTAATGAAAACGTTTATGGTATGGGAGTTTTGAAAACATAATCATTGGAAGAATCGTAAAATTATGCGGTATATTATTATGACGTATAAAATTATTCATAAATTGGTACCTGTTGAAGGGAATAGATATTTTGATTTTGCCTAGTCGTTGGGACACGTGGTCATAGATATAAGTTAATGATGAGACGCTCTCAGTTAAAAATATACAAGAATTTTTTTCTCAAGGCGCATAGTTGATATTTGGAACTCTTCGCCTGAGTTAATTATTGAAATTAATAATCTAGCAGCTTTTCTGCGCGGTCTCAACAATTACAGTTTGAGGCAGTATTGTAAGGGACTGGCACAAGTAGCCGGAGAATGGGCCTGGCCATTTCCTATTTCAACGGTACTATTATATTATATTATTTTTTTATAAAATATTCTATCTATATTTGTTAAATTTTATGTTTAATTTGACGATGAATAAATTGACTTGAAAACAGGTGCTGCTCTTAGCCAAATTATGCTGATTTTGTATGACAAAATGGGGTTTTCAATGGGTGGATTAAGCCCAAAATACACGAAAACGACAATTATATCTCCGTAACCGCTCGACCTATATGGGTGTTATTGGGTTTTCTACAGCAATTAAACATCTACATAGCTGTGCAGTCAAATTGGACTTAGTTTGTATAAGACTGCATATAACGCTTTGCTACGCGGTTCCCTTACAGTGTAGGTTTAGCGTTTCGTATAGCAATTCATACTCTATGTAGCTGTAAATGTGTGACACTGTTGTCAACATTTCTACTGCGGGGTTTTGACAAGAAGGGTTTTTCATAGGCTCATGTGGCTCAAAATATACGAAAATGGTAACTCTGCTATCCACCGCTTAAGCTATATGGGTGTTTTTGATCTGATTTTTAGAGCAATTTATCTTCTACGTGGCTACAAATGATGTGATGCTTTTTTTATGATTTACACTGCGGGTTTGGGTCAAAAAGATTTATTCATGGGCCCATTGAACACAAAATACCCAAAAATGGTAATATCTTCAAAATCACTCGACCTATATGGGTGATTAGTTTTATTTGTAGAGTAATTTATTCTCTGTAGAGTAATTTATTCTCTATGTATCCGCAAATATGCCGCTACTGTCATTATTTACATTGCAGGGTTAGGTTAAAACGGAGTGTTCAATGGGTCCATGGGATCCAAAATACACGAAAACGGTAATATCTCTGCAACCGCCAGAGTTATGGATGTTTTTGGTTTTTTTGCCACATAATTAGCCATTCTATGTGATTGTATATTACGAGCATAATAATCAAATATATCTTATCAACTATTCAAGCAACATTGTTGACATTCGTTGGCTCATTTGGTAGTTTAATGCTCAATAACTCTAATCTGTGTACTCTGTGTCTCTCTAAATTACATATTCAACACTACACAGTACTCGCCAAAAATGGCTCTACGTGCTTGATATTCGCTCGAAATAAATTTGGTCTATAAATAGAATTTGCTATTAATTTTAATAGTTTCGAAATCCCGTGCAAGCCAGCCCGGTGTACCCGTTCGTTTCGTAAGGTATGCCGCTATTACCATTATTTACGCCGCATGGTTTAGCCAAAACGGGTTTTCGAATGGCGCCATGAGACGAAAGCTACGCCAAAATAGGAATATCTTCGCAAAACTTCGATTCATACGAGTATTTTTGGTGTCATTTTGTAGAGAAATATTCATATATTTAGATGTAAAATGTCATTATTTAAGCTGCAGCGTTGGTTGCGTCAAAATAGATTAAGCCCATGAGACGCAGAATACATGAAAACGAATATATTCGCAAGCACTCGGCGTATATGCGTGTTATCGGTGGTGTTTCGTTATTTTCTTTTACTATGCAGGTTTGGGTAAAAACGAGTTTTAGAATGTGCTCGTGGAACCCAAAATACTCGAAAACGGCGTATATCCGCAACAGTTCGAGCTATATGGATGTCGCCGGTTTCATTTTCTAGGCCAGTTAATCATCGAAGTGCTTGCACATTGTCAATTCCTAAATACGCAATAAGCGAGTATTATCTCTTCAACTGTTCAAAAACATGGCTAATGTTCGGTACCTCATTTTGTAAGATCATGCTCAGTATACCTGTGTACGTCTCTCTAAACTAGTAACTCTATGGAGACTGCAGAGCGTAGTGAAGCATATGTACACCTATGCCTTTTTCGTGGACAACCAATCAGCTCTCGATGGCATACGTCGATATGCTATATGTGGATATCACACAATACCGCATAAGTTAGCACAAAATTAGCCCCGGCAACGAGTTTGCAATGGCCGAAAAACCCAAGTGCAAGCTATCAGCCTCCCAGGACGTCACAATAAAAATTAGTAATTTTGGGCCGACGAACCATAGGAGGTCATACCTTGTACCCGTGGAACCATGGGTCGCAGAGCAAAACCAACGCCGGCAATGAGTTTGTCATGTCCGAAAACCCCCAAGAGAACTTTTCAGCCACCCACAACGTCAGAGCAAATTTTCGGAAACCACGAGGGTGCCATACCTCTAACCCCAGAACTCAAGAATCGGAACATTAGTCGAAAGACAAAAAAGAGGCATCGGCATTTGTCACTTTACTAAGAAATAAAACCAACCAGAAAAAAAACTCGAAAGTTAAGATAAAGTAACCTTGCTTCCGTAAAGGGTACCAAAATGGGGTAAAAAACCCTCATTTTGAGCTCTGACGCCGGAACCAAACCTTAAATCAAAAACGCGCGGGGATGTACACGGTAAATAGATTATGACTGTTCGAATGAGATCACGAATCCTATGATCACGAAAATCGGTTAAATCGTTGCCAAGTTATCACCGATCACACACACAGACGGAATTTAAAAACTTTCGCCCATGCAACACATAATCTCAACAACGTTGCATCACGATCTCATTATATTGCTGGTAATAAGACAAACTAACAGTTATTTAAACTCGTATAGCCACAAAAATGATAGAAACCACAAGCCAAACATTAATAATCAATATTTACCCGCACTCGCATTCGGCAGCTAAAGTATTCCCAATTCGAAGAAAATATGCAATTTTTATACCAAGCCCATGGTTTTATAGAAAAAGGCATAGCCTATTGTATTATTTTGCCGCAAAGATATAGATCCTTAGCTGTGGCTTTTACTAATTTTGGCTATGTCCTAGCTGAAAGTTGCCGAAGGAGGGGTATTAGATAAAAAAAAAAAAACAGAAAAAAAAAACGAGAAGCAGGCGAAAAAACCGGGGAGGATAACGAACAAACCGACAATAGACGGATCCACGAACACAAACAACCACACCCCGCCAAAGTTCCGCGCAGAGCCAAAAAACCCCATTGACCCACAACAAACTACAACCGATTCACAAAAGACAAACCGACCCCCACAACCGACAGCAAACACCCCCCGAAAAGCCACCAAACCACAACAAACCACCCCCCACCCACCACACAAAACCCCACCCCCAAAAACAAAACCCGGGTTTTTCGGCCATTGCAAACTCGTTGCCGGGGCTAATTTTGTGCTAACTTATGCGGTATTGTGTGATATCCACATATAGCATATCGACGTATGCCATCGAGAGCTGATTGGTTGTCCACGAAAAAGGCATAGGTGTACATATGCTTCACTACGCTCTGCAGTCTCCATAGAGTTACTAGTTTAGAGAGACGTACACAGGTATACTGAGCATGATCTTACAAAATGAGGTACCGAACATTAGCCATGTTTTTGAACAGTTGAAGAGATAATACTCGCTTATTGCGTATTTAGGAATTGACAATGTGCAAGCACTTCGATGATAAACTGGCCTAAGAAAATGAAACCGGCGACATCCATATAGCTCGAACTGTTGCGGATATACGCCGTTTTCGAGTATTTTGGGTTCCACGAGCACATTCTTGGAAACTCGTTTTTACCCGAACCTGCATAGTAAAAGAAAATAACGAAACACCACCGATAACACGCATATACGCCGAGTGCTTGCGAATATATTCGTTTTCATGTATTCTGCGTCTCATGGGGGCTTAATCTATTTTGACGCAACCAACGCTGCAGCTTAAATAATGACATTTTACATCTAAATATATGTCATAGTAAATTTTAATAGTTAACGATTGCAAACAGTTGTTAAGATTAGGTAAAAATTTGTATGTCAACGGTTGCAACTCTGCCACATCCATAGTAAATTCAAATATTTAACGATTATAAAGAGTTGTTAACGTTAGGTAAAAATTTCTATGTCATGAAATGATTCTACAGACCATTTTTACAATAAATGTGGTTTATATGTCATGGGAACGTATACAGCAGTATATTTTATTACAAGTTTTTAACTGACTTTCTGAATTTGTAAGATATTTACGATACTTAGTTTAAATTTGGCCTATAATCGCTCTGTAAACTTTTTTGTGTATGACGTTACATTTAATATTGAAACTGCGTGCATAGCGATGCAATGTGCTAAAGTGAGTTTGTCTCCACGGTGTACGTCTGAACGCGCTTTGTTGTTTAGTCCTTTTCAGAGGTTCGTTAATGTAACGTGCAACACAGCTCACATGAACAGTTTAATCATTATTGGAGAAGGTTGACAACCAAAGGATGCAGTTTTAATTCTTAGTTGGTCAAAAATATGTTCAAAATTACACGAAATACATACACAATAATGCAGCGTCCACAGAGAAATGGGATAAGTCAATAATTTCACCTCAGAAAAAGCGAAAACGGCAATTTCTTCACCTTGGCGTGGACAAAAGTCATCCTGTGTCAGAATTAAGTCGCAGAATCAAAACATTTTTATCGTTTCACAAAATTTCCCTAGCGGATTTTAAGAAAACGGCTGCAAACTATGTAGCAATATTTTCAAACGTTGCCGCAGAATCTGTATCACTTTCATGATTTTCTGTGTCAATTTGCATTGTAGATTTTGTTAAATGTGGAACAGTTTATGTTTTTAACAGGTTTCTAAAAGTGACACAATTTGTGCAGCAGTTTTCTAAAAGTGTCGCGGTTTTTATGACAGTTTTTTCACTTTTGCTACAACATACAGTCACTGAACACTTCACTCAGTGAACTCTGCATAGTTCGGCTTTTTATAACAATTTTCGATATCCAGTTAAGCAAATTCATTACCACTAACTACTTGTCAATCTGTTCAAACATAAAACAAATCGTTTCAGAAACACTGCATTTTGCAAAAAAATTTCTATATCCCGTTGTTCATAGCAATAGAACCGAATCGATCAATCAAACTTGAGAGACTACATTTTGTCTAATCAAAACCTGAACCGTCGGGATTATAACAATAATAAAAATAATTACTTTCTTCCTTTTCAAACTCTAATTATGTGTACTTATTGACAGTAGCGATAAATGTCTATCTCGGTCAGTTGTTGATTATTTATTGTTTTTAGTCTTTAGAAAGTTTAGGATTGGGACATTGCGGGTTTTTACTGAGATATTATATTGAAGCAACTATTTTTGAGCGCATGTTAACAAGCGTATAAATTTGACACATTTTTATCGCTAAATTACTCTTGGATCTAACTTTCTTTACGAAATAATATTAATAAGATCATGTTTTATTTATGTTAAATCGCTTTTTACTTAGGTTATTGAAATATTAATGCGCACGTCACAGATTTCGTGGTAAAAACCATGAGCCATTCTCTTGGGTACAACAGTACTAAGCAAAGATGAGTGTACAGAATATATTGGCCAAATATTTGAGCTACTATTGCTACAAACGAGCGTATAGTGGCATTCTGACTATTTGGATTTTTACTAAAGTGGATTATCTTCAAGAAGTCACGTGGCTTGTTCTCTATTTTAAAAAACAATGGTTAAAAAAACTGCGGTTTATTAGATTTGCTTGTTTAAACAAAAACTAGTTGTTAGATTGTGTTGTGCAGCTCCGGGCGCTAATTGACGTAAATTACCCGTCTACTGCATACTAGACAATCAAAGGTTTCAGTAACCGTTTTGATAAAACGTGGAGTAGTAGATATTCCCTGAAAATTAAGCGTTGATGGAATATGTTGCAGTTTTGATGTAAATTCTGCTTTTAAGCGGTTGTCACAGCAGACAATGATTATAATACTTGTTTGATTGTTCATTGCAGATCTTGCAAAAAAACAATAATACTCTTCCTATTCGAAAAATATAGAGAACATGCTGGATTGTTATAGCTTGAATGATTCCAGTTGTAAGTCACTCAAACGCTTTTCAAAAGTAGTTACTGGCGAACGATGCAAACTTTTTTATGATATTATAATGAAAAATACGAATTTATAATCTATAATAACAAATCAGCTGAATCGTAAATTGCTTACATTAATGGTCAACGGATTGGTTCCGTTTACATGTAGTGGTGTTATGTAACGGCCGGTTTTAAAGTCAACGGCCGGCCGACGGCCAACATCCGGCTCACTGACAACTGCCAACCGTCGGCCAACAGCGGCCGTCAGCTAAACACCGGTCGAAATATCGTATGCTAAGTGACATCAAACAGACGGCTGGCTGTCAAGAAGCTTCGCTTACTATGATTAAATATTCGTAATTCTTAGTCAGTATTTGTTCAAAAATCGACTTGCATATCAAGGTTTTGGACGGCGTGCAATGAAACAGCTAAAGTGCCGGATAATAAGCATAGACAGACTATAGCAAGGCTGTACTATATTTAGTGCTTCGGGACAACCGGCTTTGAGTTCAATCATTTAAATATTAACGCATATTATTAGGTTAATTGTATTAATAGTAAAGATATGTCTTTATATATTAGATATATCTACATATTATACGCATCGTGTGTTTAATTCACTTGCTATACAGCAGTAAACGTTTGTACTACGGCCGGCCAGGCGACATAACTGCAGACCAACGGCTTTAACACTGTCAAAGGCTGAAAATTTTTAACAGCCATGAGGCGTTGTAGCCGTTAACGACCAGAGAATTGTTAACGGTCGGCCAACGACTTTCACGGCCATAGTCCAAAACTACCTAATAATCGATACTTATTAGAAAATAACATGACGTAGTGGTCAGTATGTGTATTTACATAGTCGTTTTTACCGTTCGACAACGGTTTTCATCAAATAGCAAGATTTGTAAAACCATTTTACAATTTAAAACAGGGTTATTTGCAATTTGTTCAACACATTACAGCATTGCAACGGCAGAATCACCCATAGTGTATGTATTTGGTTTTCTAATATCCATGGCAAAATAGATGCAGATGACCCTCAAAAATACTATGCAACTACTTGTCGGTTATACAAGCGAGAGTAATGACAAGTGATGTAGCGCTTATAGAACAGACCAATCGTTGGCTTACTCGCTATTTGAAATATACGGCATTCGGACAGTACTATTTTCCACCCTGCTATAAAACCCAGAACCAAAATCTACTACCGTGCATAATATTGAAATAGTAGAGAAAAATTGCGCATCTATAATTGGACATCCTTCCCATTTTGGAATCAGTGCCAGGATAGAAATGTTCGTATCAGCTAATCAGGCGATTTGCGTTTTGCACGAACCTTGTTTTACCTGACTGGAAATAGTAAGAGATTGATAGTTAAGTGTCGGAAATCATTTCTAGGTATTTTCGTAATTAGTTTTCATATTGATTTTGTACTCCTTCAATTATGTGAAATACAATTCACGTTTTATCATATTACGCAATCACTATGTTTTCATTAAACACTTTCGCTGCTATTACGAGGGCTACAAATCCTACAATTGTCGTCCTCTGATTTGTCTACGGTACATGTCTCTGTAAACAACCACATTTAAAGCGAGATCATCAAACAACCACATTTAACCGGTCTCGTCAAAAGCGAAATCATTGCGTGATATTCAATATTCAAACTAACTGTGTTAGTTTAATATTGTCGGATTGCGTTCAGCAGAAGCCCTACAACATATTTAAAACTGGCTGTAAAACCACGGAAGAAGGTCAAAATTCTTGCTGCAACACATTGTCTAGAAAACCGCCAATACTTAGATACTGAGGCATACTTTGGTATAGAAATTTTTGGATTGCTGCAGAAACAGCCTTTATCCGGCTATTCACAGTTTTTATTCAAAAGTATGGGTATCCGTGAAACAGATATTTGTGCTGCTATAATATGCTACACTAAAGAACATAAATGTTTGGATTTTAAACAAATCATTATATCGTAGCGTTTTCAAACAAGGCAGCTCATTCTTTCTTAATGATTCAAAACTGTCATTGACAAATATTTAATTGATACGATACTGCCTATAAACTCAAAATATTAAATAACTGTTACCATATTCTCCCACAAATCCCAAAAATATTTAGCCCTTTACCTGCACAGTGTCTCACATATTACACATCGTACACTGCGAAGCGATATGCTTTATGAGTTTGTTGTGTGATGTGCTTTTACGCATGCATTGTTATTCGCTCGCTTTGCGAGGTCCTTAAAAACAGAGGATGAACCTCGTATTAAAACATTTCGACATGTCCAAAATTTTAATATAAATATATTGGATCCGGCTGGGTTTGAACTGATATGTAAACAGCATAATATGCATTTATAGTACCGGTAAGATGTCAACCGTTGCAAGTTATAACTAGTCCTAGAATGAGTTGATAAGCGTAGTATCATTGAAAGTTTTGATCTACATAATATAAAATTTTGTACAAACTGCACGTTTTTCAATAAATATAATAACAGCTGCGACTGGGACACATTGAAGGTGAATTAAGCCACTGTCATTAAGCTTTCAGTTAGAAGAATTTAGAATGTATAATTAGTTAGATCACTTCTGTCAGCGCAGCACGTCTACGCAGCAAGCAAGTGGCGGCGTATAAATGTTTGACATAACCTAACATTTCAACCCAATGGTTAAACTAATGCAATATAACACGGTGTCAGCGCAGCACGTCTACGCAGCAAACAAGTGGCGGCGTATAAATGTTTGACATAACATAACATTTCAACCCAATGGCTAAACTAATGCAATATAACACGGTGTCAGCGCAGCACGTCTACGCAGCAAACAAGTGGCGGCGTATAAATGTTTGACATAACATAACATTTCAACCCAACGGTTAAACTAATGCAATATAACACGGTGTCAGCACAGCACGTCTACGCAGCAAACAAGTGGCGGCGTATAAATGTTTGACATAACATAACATTTCAACCCAATGGTTAAACTAATGCAATATAACACGGTGTCAGCGCAGCACGTCTACGCAGCAAACAAGTGGCGGCGTATAAATGTTTGACATAACATAACATTTCAACCCAATGGTTAAACTAATGCAATATAACACGGTGTCAGCACAGCACGTCTACGCAGCAAACAAGTGGCGGCGTATAAATGTTTGACATAACATAACATTTTCAACCCAATGGTTAAACTAATGCAATATAACACGGTGTCAGCGCAGCACGTCTACGCAGCAAACAAGTGGCGGCGTATAAATGTTTGACATAACATAACATTTCAACCCAATGGTTAAACTAATGCAATATAACACGGTGTCAGCGCAGCACGTCTACGCAGCAAACAAGTGGCGGCGTATAAATGTTTGACATAACATAACATTTCAACCCAATGTTTAAACTAATGCAATATAACACGGTGTCAGCGCAGCACGTCTACGCAGCAAACAAGTGGCGGCGTATAAATGTTTGAGATAACATAACATTTCAACCCAATGGTTAAACTAATGCAATATAACACGGTGTCAGCACAGCACGTCTACGCAGCAAACAAGTGGCGGCGTATAAATGTTTGACATAACATAACATTTCAACCCAATGGTTAAACTAATGCAATATAACACGGTGTCAGCACAGCACGTCTACGCAGCAAACAAGTGGCGGCGTATAAATGTTTGACATAACATAACATTTCAACCCAATGGTTAAACTAATGCAATATAACACGGTGTCAGCGCAGCACGTCTACGCAGCAAACAAGTGGCGGCGTATAAATGTTTGACATAACATAACATTTCAACCCAATGGTTAAACTAATGCAATATAACACGGTGTCAGCGCAGCACGTCTACGCAGCAAACAAGTGGCGGCGTATAAATGTTTGACATAACATAACATTTCAACCCAATGGTTAAACTAATGCAATATAACACGGTGTCAGCGCAGCACGTCTACGCAGCAAACAAGTGGCGGCGTATAAATGTTTGACATAACATAACATTTCAACCCAATGGTTAGGCGGCGTATAAATGTTTGACATAACATTTCAACCCAATGGTTAAACTAATGCAATATAACACGGTGTCAGCGCAGCACGTCTACGCAGCAAACAAGTGGCGGCGTATAAATGTTTGACATAACATAACATTTCAACCCAATGTTAAACTAATGCAATATAACACGGTGTCAGCACAGCACGTCTACGCAGCAAACAAGTGGCGGCGTATAAATGTTTGACATAACATAACATTTCAACCCAATGGTTAAACTAATGCAATATAACACGGTGTCAGCGCAGCACGTCTACGCAGCAAACAAGTGGCGGCGTAAAAATGTTTGACATAACATAACATTTCAACCCAATGGTTAAACTAATGCAATATAACACGGTGTCAGCGCAGCACGTCTACGCAGCAAACAAGTGGCGGCGTATAAATGTTTGACATAACCTAACATTTCAACCCAATGGTTAAACTAATGCAATATAACACGCATAAGTTGTTAGCTAATCTTTTAAAGTTGTTCATTGAGTCTAATATTCGTCTCTTGAAGTACACGTTGATTGCTTATCTTTAGGTATCAGTGTACTCTTTCACTATCAATTAATATTCTAGTATAAAAGATAGCTATCCTTTGCAATTACATAACTCGTAATTAATTTACATACATGAAATCTTGCGTCTAGTTCATTTCTCAATAACCTAAAATGGACAGTTATTTATGTCTTAGGTTATATATATAGCACATATCCAAAAACTATATTTACATTGGATGTAATGACAAAAATTTTGCATAACAAAGCGTATAATAAGAAATGCATAAAATTTCAGTGTTACTCCATACGTTTGTGATCGTATAACAATGACTTTTATAAAGATATACACAATATTGCTTTTTATTTCATCATTAAAATTACAATCTAATTAGAGTAATTTATACTGAACAGTAAAACGGTATTTCAATTGTCACAATCGCTAGACTATATCAATCAATAATTAAGTCAATCAATGAGTCAACAAAGTTAACTGGATAACATGATAAGCATTGAGCAGGACATGTGTATAAAATCTACATAATATAGCACATACAATAAACTGAAGTACCAGAAAGGGAGCAAGCCAATAAATGTAACTGATCAAAGAATTCTTGATCGTATTATATCAAATATTCAAAATATTCAAAAATCCCATTAAATTCAATCTTCTGCAATTCAAACCTAGCACGGGTTCACTTTTTCTCGGACAGTTGTGGTTGCATCGACCTTCAAAAACAGCTGTCATGCTGCGACACAAGGCCTGGAGGAAGTTCATCTATCGATGCTGCACTTGCAGAATTGGAATAGCGGGTCACAACATGACAATATATATTGCAATGAGATGTATAAAGCTTAAAATTTTTCAACCAAGGCTTTACTGCAAAATCTGAATTGATATACATATTGACCTGTTGATATAATTTGTCACATTGTGCAATTAATAAGATTTACTATTTGCGTTTACGATGTTGCGAGAATGCATGGAATCTTAACATCCTAAGATCTGACTAAAACTTGTTTTTGAATTCACGCTACGGTCATTGCATATGAACATGCTAATAATTTTAATTGAGAACGATTGGTTCCACGGGTTCAACTTTTATTTGAATATAGAGATATGGAGATGTGTTTTAACAGTTGCGTAACTAGCGGACTAGCATGTTTGTGTTATGGCCATGTGTTTTTTGGCTCTGTCGTTGGCTTGGAATTTTTCTCTAATTCGTTTCCACTTTTTTGCTAATTTAAATTAAACTGGCCTTAAAAATACATAACACAAGATTTTCAATTCCTAACGCACAGTCGACTTCTCTTTATAAGCAAGCAAAGCTAACAAAGTCGTGAATAAAATCCACAATGCAAGACTAACTTCACCATTATCTGCTCACTGGCAATAATTCAGTTCTTTGAAAAGCTTGCATTTTCACATGTCCTTTCTAGCATTACTTTTGAGCTTATACAAAATAGAAGAACAATATTAAATGCAAAACAACGCCAACAGGAAATACAATTATTCAGCACATATATTAGTTTACGCAACGCTTATTTTAAATGTCATTAGGCATTTAGGTCAGTTCAGCGTGGCATAGCTTCATGATTATATTATACAATATTGCCTTAATCAAGGTACCGTCTGTTTGAGGCACTAGTACTCGGCGTAGGAAACAGAGGTTTCAAACCAATGCGACGTGGGACGCAAAGATGCGATTTTAGCTTTTATTTCTACTGTTAAATTGTCGTCATTAGCGGCAATAATTATCTATATCTGGTTGGTGTGCTAACACATTTAAATAAAACATTAACATGGGCTGTTGCGTAGGATAAACAACCTTATTATTTTTAGTAATTTTATGATAAAGTTTTAAAAATAAAAATAGCTTCATTTTCACAGTAGTTTTGGAGATAGGATTTCTGGAACCGTCTGTGTACATTGTCAAATATAAATATATGTACATATGTCAATTTATTATACATTATACCCAAAATAAGGCTACATATTAAATTGTACGAGCAGGGCGTGTATACTTAAAATAGTCTTAAATCAATATTAATAAAAACCAATGTTCTGCAATAAATTGAAAACTATGAACGTTCAACACAATGTACTTTTTGTCATTGGTAAAATATTTCCAGTATTCATAAGATTGCATGCACTCATTGTAAAAATTCACTCATTTCCGAAAATTATTATCAAGAACATTCAGTTGTAATATGTCATTTTTGGTTTTACAATTAGCATATTATATTTTAAAAACGTTTTCCCATGATTCTCGTAATTATTTATGATATTAGACAATTAAACAAAAAAATATACGAAGTTCATGCCCGATTTCAATAATTCTAAAGACAATCATAGATGCCCGCCCCACCGATAATCTATTATTGTAATTAGAATATGTAATCGCGAATTTGGATGCCTTACATTAAAATTACATAAATTTTAATTTTCGCCCTAATATATATTACGACATGTTCATTAGGGGTTGTTTCGAACAAAAGCATATGAAAATGGTCGGTACGAACAAGCTGATTCTTATAAGGACAGAATTCTTGCATAAAACATTGGCCGTAAATGTATTTACATCGTTGGATCAAACCTAATCGGTTGGACTGCAATAGCATTAAATCTTAGTTGTTTAATACAAACAAGTTAATTTTGATAAAATGTTTTTTAGAAATTGAGTTAGAATTAGCTTAAAAGGCTAGTCAAGCAATTCTACACAATATAAGTACAATTTACTTTGATTTTCGCAAATCTTTATCCAGTAATCTCGTAACACGTTGCAGGAACAATTTATATTTCATAAGAACAAAAGCGAAAGTCAAGCTGCAGAACATAAGCTATATGTCTGCAGGTTGTTGCGCCCGGATGTGTTAAGCCTTTGCCTAAGCCTTTTTCTTAAGATATGAATCATTATTTCAGCCATACAATAAGCGTTAAACTAATTAGGGCCTATCGCCTGTTGAAACACCCACTGTAATTGGGTTTTAAAGACCGTATCTTTACGTCTATACGCTTGACTTGACGGCGATAGCAATGAGAACGAGATACAAAACTAATGATCTTGGTGGATAATTGCCTCATTTGTTCAATAATAAACATCGTGATTAGAGACCCTAAATCGATACTGTGTAATTAGCAACAATAATCTTATATTGAACCTTAATCCACATCAACGATAGTTTGATTTCCAATAAAAATAAAAACACCGATAAAATGTAGATTACATATGACTTGATATCATATAAATTTACTGCTACCGATTGCAACTAGTGAACCATTACAGAAGAGCAGAAAACACTAAACTCTGTGGACGCAGCTCACAGAACTCTTCGATTTTATACAAATATTTGTGCTAAGACAGATTACATACCGTAATTTGAAATAACCCTACACGCAGATGTAGAAGAATTTTGCAAATTTATATTATCTCAGCACCACTAATATGCAATATATCCCCTCAGTGAATATAAAAAGATAATTTGAGCACTACGGTGACTGTAAGAACAGTGATTGGGCAGCCTAAAGTGCTAAAACAAGCTGTTATCAGGACAGGCGATGGTTTCTTAAGTAATGTTGTACAACAGCTATCGTTGTCACAGTCAACAGTTTCTAAATTAAAATTGTTGCCTTCACTGCTCGTATTTCTGAAATATTTTTACTCCCTGGGTTTTTCCATGTTTTGTTCTATAGTATATAGCTAGCTATATGTGGTAAGTGCCAAAGGTCGATCGACTTGGGGACAGGGCTGACCTCCTCGGGGGGAGAGTTAAATTTGTGAAATTCTTAGGAACTAAAAAATTTTCTCAATTTTGATAAAATATTTCTCAAATTTTGCCAATTTACCGTAAATTTTTCCTAATTTTTCCTATTTTTTACCAATTTACCCCAATTTTTGCATTCACCCGATTTTTTGCATATTTTCAGTAAAATTGTCAATGACCCGGCAGCAAAAGCAGGGTGCAGAGCCTTTAGGGGAGGGGTGGATTTGGCTTGAGGATAGGGGTCCGATCCCAGTACGACAACCGCTATTTACACATCGACAAATGCTATGCGTGCGTTAACTTTCCATTAGGAAAAATCAGCAATATTTGAAATTCCTGCCGTAGCTGCTTCTTAATGCGGCGTTCCCCTTATAATGTCCCTACTTTTAGAACTGTAGTCCCCTGTAGTCGCAACCCTATCTTATAGACAGTCAGGGTCACTCCCATAGTGTAAAACAATTCCTGAGAGTAAACGTCACAACCGTAGCTGCTAAATTTTTGGGTTACGATGTCGTACATATCCGTAGCTACCATTTTTTCGAGAATTAACAGTAACATACACTGTCTGTAGCTAATGTGAAGTGATTCATTTTCTTGTTAGTTCTTTTAAAAATCTCGATATATATCTAAAAATATGCACGTTTATATGATTATATTCCGTACATCGTCAATAAAACTACAAAGAAGATACTGTCTCCTTGACACCTTCACAATATGGTACCACCCTGAACCAGCTGCCCTTGAAAAATTTATGAAAACATGGGTGTGTCTAAGAGGGTATGCTGTAGAGGGTGTGTCTGATGATACTGAGTGGGGTACATAGGAGGTTTCAACAGGTAGTGGGGTACATGGGGACGTCAACACGTGAACGCCACATAAAGGCGTTGTGGTAATGGGATAATATTTTTGTCTATGTTACGCGAAGCATATATAATCCAGACCTAGATAAATAGCGATTAACTGAAAGACATTATCTGGAAACAATGAATTTGCTAGTAGTGACCAACTTATATTTCTTACAGCATACATGCTCATATGGAGAGAAGTAAGGAAGGATTCTCCTGAGGCCTCGCCCCCCCCCATGGCGCGTAGCGACGACCAACTGGCAGTGCCCAAATTCATCTGGTTTTGCCGTAGGCGGCGAACCCATTTTCGCGAACGCCCATTACCCGGTGACCGGCTGACCACTAACCGCCCCTAATAGGCACGGGCCGACCTTCCCGCAAATCCCCGGATACATTCCTATGGCCTCGGGGCTTGAGCATGTATGACTTACAACATTGTCATATGTCAATATGATAGCAATAATAAGTATTTCTAGTTCATAAAGTATTTTGCAATTTACAGAAATTGCAACTATATTTTAACAGCGAAGATTTTTTGTTTCAACTCGAAGTGACCGAATGTGTCGCTTTCCGTAAAAGTAATCATACTAATTCTCTACAGCAATTAAAAGTTGGACATAAATTTACTTTCAGGTCTAATCATTTCACTTCAAGTAAATATTGGTAGCACAGTAAAAACAGCGTCGTCGTATTGTTTTATACACATACATTGACAAGGTCCAAAGTCCTAGGGCGAAAGCGTGTGCTTAGAGGGAATGTGGGCTGACGTGGTCGCCAGGGAGGTCAGGCAGTCGGCGTGGGAGAGGCGCGTCAAGGTGATAAATTTTTGACATTTTTTTGGCACTCATTTTACCAATTTTCCCTAATTTTCCCTTTTTCCACACAATTTTTTAAGATTTCGCCCAATTTTTGCTATTTCCCCGATTTTTTCCTATTTTTGCTAAAATTTTCCGGAGTCGGGGGTCCGAGCATCAGGGAAGTGATAATCCAGCTGTCCTCCTATGAGCATGTATGGCTATATACGCCTACCGAGGATTATCAAGCATATATAATTTCTAACCATTCATGGTTTTAGTGCAAAAATTCCTAGCAAATCTGCTATTAATGCCAAAGCTGCGTATATTTGGCAAAAAATGCCATGTATTAATATCTCGTGGCACAGGGGGAATGGTGTGTAGACAGACGTTTCGCAACCCATAAATATCTCTGTCGACAACTATGCAGGTTCTCTTCTCCCATTCTCTAAAATTCTGGCAAATTTGGTTAAGCATGAATGTCTGGACATAAATTAAAGATAACTGGCATAACGCGTTCCTAGTTTACACTCCTTACCGTCTATCCAAGAATTTTGCCTCGTTTAAACTCTTGTTTGTAGCAAACTTGCGCGTCTCTAATAGTTGAGTTTTCTTATCTCGACACTATTTTCGGTATAATAGCCAATCTGCGTAATTATGTTGAATTTTGAACTAAAATCGTCGGCTATTGTCTATGATGGTGACATTTGTGCAGCTAAAATTAATACCTAATAATGTTATATTATTATCTCTGAAAGCGAATAAACTGGTATAAGTGCTCAAAAAAACAGGCCAGGATACCGGTCATTAGTTTCAGTGGTAAGGACATAAAAACAGCGCCACAAAGCTAATGATTGAACTGATAATAAAATTAGTTCTTGCTATAAATGTTTTATCTCATAATCTGTTTTCCATTTATCGATTTCATTTTCACGCTTCATTATGTGCGATATCTTTCTTCAGGACGCTTCTGAATTTGGAACTTCGTGGGTCAGAATTATCAGCGAAACCTCACATTTATTGTTGTCAAAAGTTGTCGCGAAGCAAACCGCTCCCGCAGATAATTTGACCTGCGAAAGAATAGTCGTTGACAGTGAACCTAGAATAGCTGATATTTGACGCTTTTCTGTTTTGTTATCATGAAATTTAAATAAGCATAGGCGCGCTCCCAGCCCCAGTTCCATTTGTAACTTTCAGCATAGGAAAGTATAATAGTTTAGGTTTCATATTACAGTTTAATTTTATAAACGGCTAATTATGTCCCACCTTTAAACATGTGAAGGTGCAGACAGATTCTCAGTGGTGTTTTGTTAAAATAAGTCAACGAAAACATATTTGTCTAACTAAAGCTGATTAAATCTACGCTATCAATTTCGGGCACTAAGATGCCTCGCCAGTTTATACCGTTAGTTAGAACGTCACTTTAGAACATTACATTCCTGATACCGCTGTACTGTATTGGCGATACCGCTTTAGTTTAATACGGTTAAATACTGATTCCGAAACCAGGAACTATTATGAATGACATCAATATTTTACATCCGCCTTGATGCTAAACATGAGACAATTTCGATAAAGCTGGTATTCTAACCCTTTACCTCAGCATTACGCGTGTTTGCTCTAATCGACAAAACAAGCGTTTCAGCTGAAATTTTCCGCACTCCAAACGAATAGTTTAGGAGTCGGCTAGCGATGAACTTCCAGCTGCTGTATTTAATTATTTAAGCAAACAAAATAAGAACATTCTGCTGGTAGCGGCAATTAGTCGCAAATTATTATATATCGTAACACCTAAAATTAAGTGAAAGATAAGTAGCATTAATAAATCAACGGCGGCGCTTCAAATAATTAAGTGTATCTGAAATTAAACAGTTGTCGAATGAAAATGATCTAAATAACCTTGCATATATAGATTTTGGTTTAAACATAAATTGCATTCGGAATTCCGATATATAGTACTTAACAGAAATATAGTATTTTTGAACACTAATAGATATATACCTAATATTAGAATATACGCCGTCTAGTAACATGTTTGCCAATCGCACCGACAGGTAAAATTACAACTGTCATCTAAAAGTCACAAGCCCGACCCAACTCTGGCGCAATCCGAGCTTCAGGTGACATAATCATTCGTCTCTCCCCATGAGCACGTATGCTGCACATGGGTACTGACTGCTAATCAGTGGGATGTCTGAGGTAGAAAATAATGTAGATAAAGCAAACAATATTTGCAGACACTTGTTCCGTCGGCCAAAGTTAATTAGGTATTTCGTATGGGTGCCTTAAATCCCCATGCCAGCAGTAATCGACCAAATGTCGCTTAAACAATAAAAGCACGACCGCCACTAAAGTGCCGGTACCCTCATAACAAGCTGTGATTGCTGCTAGTTCAAGCTAGTCGACATAAAGACATTACTAACATGTCTAACATCTATATTAGACGTTCAATGAATAGCGAACACCTAAAGCAGGTGGCAGCAGTTAGGGAAAAGCAAGAGGATTAAATGCTGATCTAACTGTTGCGGCTGGTAGCAAGGTGAGATACGTTCTCATTGGTGAAAAACTGGATGCTTTTGATGGTTGTTTGATGGACACCAATAGTCATCTAATCGACGGAAAAATCAGGCATTTTATGTATAACGTTGTAGCAAATGTTCACCGGCATAAAGCAGTTTAAAATTTAAAAAAAACCGGGTGAGAGCAAACATCAAACAAAAGACAATCAATTGCAAACCGTTAACGCTCATAGCTTATGCACAAAAGCTTCATGATCTTGAGGAGCTTCTTTCATCAACGAACTTTTCCATTGTTGTCATCTGAGAAACATGGTTGACTCATGAAACTCCAAACTTATTGCTAAAACTTTGCAGGTACCACGGTAAAAGATAAGATAGGGTGGCGGTGTAGCACTTATAATTAACAACAGTATTAGGTATGCAAACTTGAAACCGATATATGAGCGGTGCTCCAAGTGAGAAATAATTGACCCTATTAAGTGAAATAATAGTAACCGAAGTGAGACCCGTTGGACTTTTAGTTCGATCCGCAGACGGATCAGAAAACAATAAAGTGTTTATTAATAATAAAACATTACGAGGTATATGAAACAAAATTAAAGTGGACATGCGGATGACCGCACAGCAGCAATACGACTGACGGATTTTGCAAATTAGTTAAGAAATAACCGGCTCCAGAAATTCGGAACCAATTTTAAAATATTAATGATATTTCCTATTATCAAAACAGCTTAACGTCAAACTGATTTTAGAACTGTTACAGTCTTTACTGTAGATAGATAAATTTACTACTATACAAATCTCTGGTATTAACTAAGAATATATTTGTCCGCCGTGAAAATATAATACAGCTGTCAGCCGGATGGTGCAATAAAATGCACTGATATAACGTACCTATATTTTTATGTATAAAGACAGGATTCGACTGTGCATCAAAACGCAAGAATATTTGTCACTGAGACATCTTGTCATCTCAAGACAGAATTCCAGTCCAAGATACTGCATATGTTTAAGGTGAATATTGCGTAATAATTACTCCTTATAAAAACTTAGGATATTACAAAACTGCACATCTTTAACATGCATTGATATACAACTGATATACACATTACTCGGCCATCATGTGTTAGCTGATTTCACTTTTTAAACAGATTCGTAATTGCTCATTCACGTGTCCGTACATTGAATGAGATTCACTAAAAGTAAGCTTCAGCAAATTTTGTTAAATAGTTCTTGAAGGGACCGAGTTGTAACTAAAAATCAAAATTTTATTTATATGACGCAGAAGAGCTGAAAAATGATTACTTCGTGAACCTGTACAGATGCATATTTAGAGATGCATTAAAGATGCATTTTATATGCAGCTTGTATACAAAAATAGCGTGTGCTTTTGCAAAAACTACACGATTTACAAGATATAGCAAAAATCTGCATGCGTTATATGTATTTATAAAATAAAGTAACTTGTGTCACTAAATTTCAACACGTTTGGAAAATATTAAAGATGCATGTTTAGAGATGTATTAAAGATGCATTTTATATGCAGCTTGTATACAAAAATAGCGTGTGCTTTTGCAAAAACTACACGATTTACAAGATATAGCAAAAAAATTGCATGCCTTATATGTATTTATAAAATAAAGTAACTTGTGTCACTAAATTTCAACACGTTTGGAAAATATTAAAGATGCATGTTTAGAGATGCATTAAAGATGCATTTTATATGCAGCTTGTATACAAAAATAGCGTGTGCTTTTGCAAAAACTACACGATTTACAAGATATAGCAAAAATCTGCATGCGTTATATGTATTTATAAAATAAAGTAACTTGTGTCACTAAATTTCAACACGTTTGGAAAATATTAAAGGTGCATGTTTAGAGATGTATTAAAGATGCATTTTATATGCAGCTTGTATACAAAAATAGCGTGTGCTTTTGCAAAAACTACACGATTTACAAGATATGGCAAAAAATTGCATGCCTTATATGTATTTATAAAATAAAGTAACTTGTGTCACTAAATTTCAACACGTTTGGAAAATATTAAAGAATGATTAAAGATGCATTTTATATGCATTTTGTATACAAAAATAGCGTGTGCTTTTGCAAAAACTACACGATTTACAAGATATAGCAAAAATCTGCATGCGTTATATGTATTTATAAAATAAAGTAACTTGTGTCACTAAATTTCAACACGTTTGGAAAATATTAAAGATGCATGTTTAGAGATGTATTAAAGATGCATTTTATATGCAGCTTGTATACAAAAATAGCGTGTGCTTTTGCAAAAACTACACGATTTACAAGATATAGCAAAAAAATTGCATGCCTTATATGTATTTATAAAATAAAGTAACTTGTGTCACTAAATTTCAACACGTTTGGAAAATATTAAAGATGCATGTTTAGAGATGCATTAAAGATGCATTTTATATGCAGCTTGTATACAAAAATAGCGTGTGCTTTTGCAAAAACTACACGATTTACAAGATATAGCAAAAATCTGCATGCGTTATATGTATTTATAAAATAAAGTAACTTGTGTCACTAAATTTCAACACGTTTGGAAAATATTAAAGGTGCATGTTTAGAGATGTATTAAAGATGCATTTTATATGCAGCTTGTATACAAAAATAGCGTGTGCTTTTGCAAAAACTACACGATTTACAAGATATGGCAAAAAATTGCATGCCTTATATGTATTTATAAAATAAAGTAACTTGTGTCACTAAATTTCAACACGTTTGGAAAATATTAAAGATGCATGTTTAGAGATGTATTAAAGATGCATTTTATATGCATTTTGTATACAAAAATAGCGTGTGCTTTTGCAAAAACTACACTATTTACAAGATATAGCAAAAATCTGCATGCGTTATATGTATTTATAAAATAAAGTAACTTGTGTCACTAAATTTCAACACGTTTGGAAAATATTAAAGTTGCATGTTTAGAGATGCATTAAAGATGCATTTTATATGCAGCTTGTATACAAAAATAGCGTGTGCTTTTGCAAAAACTACACGATTTACAAGATATAGCAAAAATCTGCATGCGTTATATGTATTCATAAAATAAAGTAACCTGTGTCACTAAATTTCAACACGTTTGGAAAATATTAGATGCATATTTAGAGATGCATTAAAGATGCATTTTATATGCAGCTTGTATACAAAAATAGCGTGTGCTTTTGCAAAAACTACACGATTTACAAGATATAGCAAAAAAATTGCATGCCTTATATGTATTTATAAAATAAAGTAACTTGTGTCACTAAATTTCAACACGTTTGGAAAATATTAGATGCATATTTAGAGATGCATTAAAGAATGCATTTTATATGCAGCTTGTATAAAAAAATAGCGTGTGCTTTTGCAAAAACTACCCGATTTACAAGATATAGCAAAAATTTGCATGCCTTATATGTATTTATAAAATAAAGTAACTTGTGTCACTAAATTTCAACACGTTTGGAAAATATTAAAGATAGCTTGTCTTTTACCATAATTTGCGTTCAATCATCCCTGTGCACAAAGTATATCGTTCCTTGGTTCAAAAAGTATTTTCAAGCAGAACACGATATTGCATTATGTTATGCTATTTCATTCAGAATTTATGATCGCAGTAAATGCAGAATATCATAGCTAATTACGAAAATATAGCCTAAGATTTAAGGGGTTTTCAGGTTGCGCCCAATCCGATGCGATAGAGCACAGAGTCCTTTTAAGGTATTTTGATAGAGGGTCAACGACTATTTGGAGTGGGGGTCAACACGACTATTTCGAGTGGGGGATGCAACGACTATCTGCAGAGGGAAGAACAACTACTTAGAATGGGGTGCGACAACTATTTGGAGTAGGGGAGGGCAACGATTTTGATATGAAGAAAAATTCTATTTATCTGTATTCAATATAACTTAATATTTCAACACAATCATCAGCAGTTTTATAGGATCCGTATCGGATAACATAGTGCATATACATACACTTGTATATATGTGTAGGGGTTGGTCGTATCGGATTGGGTTAGATCGGATGGGAAGTATTAGTTGGTTATGAGAGAATTTTAGACTTAACTACGCTAAATTTATATCATTTTCCGGCATATCGTCTGTTTGGACAATACACGGTTACGACAATCTTTGGTTATGCTGACGTGACGTGTCTTATTACAAAACTTACATTTCAGCTGCAAAATCACTTGCTGTTTATGTGAATTGTTTAGCTCCAACAACCTGTTACGTATATTATGCAAGATCAATAGAATTAGACTATCGTCTTAGGCTGTCCAAAATTATTCAAGTATTTTATTTCCCAGTATGTATATTATCTGTAAAAGCAGCTATTTTTAGCATCCTCTTTTCGAAAATAGATTTAAGCTCCAAGAAGCAAAATTGGCATGTGCACTTTCGAAAATACTAGCTTTAACTACTCTTAACACTAAGACGCCAACAACTTCCAGTATTATGCAACAACAGTGTTTACGTGATAAGAAGCTTGGTGGCGGCACTAAAAGTTTTTCACTTTAAGAAGTTTTAAACAAAAACTGACTTAACAGAATGAAATTGCAAAATTTCAAAACAAAAAACACAGTTTTTGCTGTATAATACAGCTTTTATTTGCAGTGCGCAAGAACCATACATAAACAGACTATTACTCGGCTGGAGTTCTATAGATATCGAGAAATACTTTGAAAAACGTACTAATATTGAATACCTAATACCTTTTGGGAAAACCGTTGTTGTAGTTGTAAAATGACAGCGTTTGATTTCAGTTATTCATAAGCACCATATGTCAACTAACAAAAATTAAACGAACAAAAGGAGGTTCTGGAGCGGCGAGGAGAATGCACCTTCTGACCATTTTGGAGGATTTGTTGAAGCTGTTGTTGGCCTTTGACCAAAAAAGAAGAAGCGGGATTTAGGATAAGTGTCAATGCGCTGCAAGTTGGTATGCGTTTCTGCGAAAATCTACGGAATTAAGCAATAAAAGCACAAAAATTAAGGACTTCTCAAAAGGTGAGACCCGTGGGAAGTACACAATGTTCAACTACAGCAGCAGATTGCAGGATTTATGTTGTAACCACAGAGCCATCCAAAACAGCGGTATAAGCTACATTATCAAGCAACAAAAATCTCGCATCTGCATGACACCGGCCACATTTGCTATAAATTTAAAACAGCGGTTAGCGAGCGCCTTAATCAGAACTCTGACAACAACTTATATAACATTTGCTTACGGTCTCGCCGACAAATTATATGTGTTTATAGCTGACGAATATATTGTATGATGTCACACCATACATGGCCAAGGAGAGAGGTCCCCGATGGTGTAGCCGATGTTGCGGGAGCAGAGTGTTCTGAGGGGAGCGTTTTGCGGGAGAGTTAAAGTCTTGAAAGTTCATAATTTTCTTCAATTTTGCTCGATTTTGTTTATTTTTGGTAATTTTACCCAGTTTTAGCTTTTATTTTTGTTCATAATTTTGCAAATTTGTGCCCGTCTCCCTTAAGTTTTGCGCATGTTTGCCAATTTTTGCGAAATGTAACGGTTCTGGGGGCAAGAGTTCTTTTAATTTTAAGAGCCTCCAAAAGTACGTATGCAACACGCCACGGCTTCAATATTTTCATTTACAATGCTTGTATTTAAATACAGCTGCGTTTATCATTGACATCACATGCACATTCAGGTAAAACGTTTGTGTTGTTGAAGGGATATTCTGTTCATGAGAGTGCAAGGTTGCAAACTCAAATTTTTCGAAGTAAATCTATCTAAGCAATAACTCGACCACCATCTGTTAAAGCAATGTAGTGTTAATCTGACTGATATCAATTCTACAGCACCACAGCAGGGCTCCATGACTGCTGTGCAGCAGTCTGGGTTGTCTCGTACCCACAAACTGTGTTTAGAAGCCTAAATCTGGGAACTTCATGGCAATAATTGGCATGCTTGTCCAACAAAGAAAACAAAAAACTTTGCCAAAATTCCTCTCGAGGAGGAGGAATTTTGGTTTCTTCTTGAAAATTCCCAATGAACCCAATGACCAGAAGTCTACGGCTGTTCACAACCGTGCCATGGATCGACTAAAACTGAATGGAAATATATATAGTCTGTTCGACGGGTTTCCAGAATCAAAGAAAATAAAAATTTTTGTATAAATCTGTTAATTGGATACGGAGTTTTGGCTTCCTCTGTTAAAAATGCCCCAAGAGACCTTTGGAAAAAACCCACGGCCACCGCCAACGATGAAAACTGAATGAAAATACAGCCTACTCGAGAGCTTGTCGACCAAGAAAAAAATTATTTTATTACCGTTGGATTTACTCTAGGTAATAGCAATTATTAATTGTTCCACTGCTGCGGCGTAACCTTTGAGTAAACTAAGTAACTGCTGCTAGAATCTTTATGATTTTTCAGTGGTTAAACAAAGTAGAAGGACGCACGATCTAGGATAATGGTGATCCAAATCGTCTTTCCAAAATTGTAGTGGTTTTCTAACGGTTTTGCAGGTTTTAACCGCAAAATTCGGGTAGCTAGTTTTCCATGCGTGGCAGAGTGATCTAGCGCAGATGTCACGTATTGTAAGTTCGCCAAGTGTTTTCATATACTGTGCGCACCGGAATTTTTACATTTTACGCTATTTGTCCCAAGCATATAAATGATGGCCCTAACATATAAAATCATCATGGGACTAACGTGGCTAACTAACGACTGTCAGAGTACATAACGTAGTCTTAGTAGAAACAGGAAACAAAAGTCGAAATGACGACGAAATTTATAACATAAATACAGTGTGAGTGCTTATTTAAGAATTCGGTTACCGCGACAGAAACTCGTCATGTAGTTTGATAAAGCGCACTAAATAAATGTCAAAAAGCATTTTTAACAGTGTAATGTATACATATATTAGATACTCACTCGGTAAAGACTATCCTTAAACCCATGATCCAATTGACTTAACTCACGCAATGTCATCTTTTATTATCATTCTAGATCTGAACCAGTTTTATTTAGCTATATTTATCCTAAAGCATATCGCCAATAATTTTAATACCCTTCGGATACTCTCCCTTATCCAATTATGACACTTCTTCCTTCTCGCAATATTGATTTAAAGTTCCTTAGCAGCCACATATTCCCGTAATTGATATGTAGCTTGCAAAGAATGTTCAGGTGATATGTCGCATGAGAAAATTCCAAACTTTCATCCATTTTGAGTTATTTGTTGCAATTGGAACAGTGTATCAGACAGGAGTATTGCTATCAATACGCCTGGTTTCTCCAGTGACATAAAAGTGTTGTTATTCAATAAGAATATGTTGTTCCCAGTACCTGAAACCTTATGAAACCTATTACCTTGTGTTACCTGCAATCATGCAATTTTTATTACATACAGTGCACTTTATTGTGCAACGTCTACGGTTCAAGAAAATCGCAATAAAACTTATACTTTACGGCATGTAACAAATAACTTGATATGTAGAAACAGCATAACAGATTAAAATTTGTATTAAAGAATTAAACAAAAATATATGCGTTTGTTTATTCCAAGCTTTCCTTTCATAGCATTGCTTATTTTTCACTGAGTTTTATATCAAGTCTTTGATATCAAATGATCTGAAAGTCCGTCTGACACCGGTCCAGCGCTTGAAAATTGGTGTGAACAAAAACATGTGAATATTTAGCAGCTTTGACCATATTTTCCTTACTTAATATTATTATAGTAGAATTGCTCAAACATCGTTTAAAAATGTGGTTAAAAAGGGTAATATTCGGGAATAACCGTGGTATATATACGATTATTCTGTGCGTTTTATTTCCGAAAATTCGCTGTCATGAAACAAATCACATAGTCACTATTCACTTCATTTTTTTCTCTATGCACTTGTCTATGCCGGCTGAGCGCCAGAGCAAACAAGTTAAAGGATATTAAAAATACCAGATAGTAGTGTTGGGCACCTGTGGCGGAAAAGGTGACGGCTGGCCGCCGGGCGGCCGGCGTAGCTTCAACGCGGCCACCGGCTGTTGGCGGATATACCCGGCCGCCAATTTTTAATGAAAAATCAAGCCGGTGCCCAACTACTAAGGCTCAACAGCCTAACCGTTTGTCTAAGCCTAATTCGTTAACCCGTCAACCGATTGCGCTTATTTACCAATATTCGTCACAGGTCGTCAATTCAGTTCGAATGGTATATAAAAGATAGATTAAGTGTTTGATTACAAGTAATCATACGTTTACACTTTTAGAAACACGCTCTAGTAATGTATTTGTGCAATGACGCACATGTATTAGAAACATATAAAACACACATTCCGGAAGGAATCTGGTCAAACTTGGGCACTTGTATTTGCCAGAATTACATGCATATGTACGTACCGTCGACAGTTGATATAAACCAGAAATATGTCGCGATGCTTTTGAACACGACCACAGGAGTCCGGTTACTAATTGAAAAGATCTCCAGTCTTGCCACATTTATGCATCAAAAATGCAGATAAGGTAGGATAGAGCAATATCTGATTTAAGCTTATTCTGTTGGCATTAGAGGCCGTCGGATAGCTATGGTCGCTATTGGCTTCTTTCTGAATGTAAGCTGTTTTCGAGGCTCCTTGGCATAGATTTGGTGTTTGCTTTTTCGCTGTATATAATAACAACTGCAGCGTAAAGAGCAGTGTGATTTTACACGTAACTGTGTAGTGCATGAATGTAAATCTGTGCATAATCCGCACGAAATAAATTTAAACTTTGAAAAAATATCACATAAAAATTTCGCAAAATTTATCTTGGACATGTACGCCGGTCGTACTATTGGATACCATCCGCAAAAATCTCTGGGAAGTAGTTTGTTCGGCCTATTGTTTTTCTGGTCCGCCTGATTGCCGGCCAGCCGTAGTCCGGCTCCTTGGTCAGCCGGCATGTCGGCCAACAAAAAATCTCCCGGTGCCCAAGACTACTATAAAGTACTTTGTTAGTATACACTAAAACTGGCTTGGCAGGTTGTAAATGTAGTACAGCCCGCGTACATTGCGAGGTTTTGGATTCGGGTTATTAAAGGGATCACAAGTAATAAGCAAACCTGATATAACAAATATATTTAGCTCTTTTCCGCATACAGTGGCACATTTGTAACAGCGTACATTGCGACGCAATGCACTAATAGAGTTTGTGGCGGAACTCCGCGTTTATACGAGTGTTGTTATTCGATAGCTTTATGACGTTCGTTAAGGAACCGAAGAACGGCGCCTAAATAGCGTAATGGCTAACGTACAAGGCTCGCAACCAAACGAACCAAGTTCCATTGTCGGCTGCGGCAAAGCTCTGTTGAACATTATATCGAAATACGCATTAATTCATGGGCGAAATGGTCAAATTGAAACAAAAAAGCGTTTGGACATAGCAACAATATATGTATTCCGATAATTTCATAAAAGGGATTCTCTAATGCAAAAGTTAAAACTTATTGCATAGAGAGCGAATCTTTTAATTCCAAGAATCCGTAGGAAAGTGGGCAGCGATTATATCTTAATCAAAGGCACTACAGAGGTATAAAAGAAAAAATTTGCTGTAGTGCAAGAAATGAATTTTGAAAAGTTTGAGAGGACCAGTGGCCTCAGTAGGCCTCAGAAGCTGTATAGTCAAGGTGTTCGAGTGAGTACTGTTCAGCCGTTTAACATTGTATGAGTTGTTTGTAAATTGTTGTAATGTACGTGATGATATAAAGTGTGTAATATTGCTATTACAATTATTAGTTGGTGACAATTTAAAGACATAAACATAAGCGAATAAAAAAGTTAACCTTGGAACACGCAAGTAGCATTCTGCCACATTTCGTGCAAATTTGGTGTAATTGGGGTGTAATCTACTGTGGTTAAAAGCAAACCCTAGGAGCATGTCGGTTACATAATCCCAAATGTACGTTTTATAAATATATATAACGCATATATAAAGTTATTACCGTTGGCTCTTATGGACCCCAGGTACTAGCAAATATTAATTCAAAAATAAGAATTTAAAGTAAACTCCACAACGGAAGCAGCCATCTCACCCGAGTTTGCACAATCGTCGATGACGTTACAATCCATCGAGCCATGCATAAATGGTCCATTAATGTTGCTATTGTGAATACATATAGTAAAATGTATTAATTTTGTTGCCAAGGTTTTGTTAAATCCAAAAATGGTACCTAAGTTAATTTTACATGGCTAGTTTTGCGCACATGTAAAACAACACTAGTTCAATTACTGTAATTCAGAAACGAATATCCCGATTTGGATAAATTTTTCTGCTCGATGTGTTTTGGGGTTAGAATATTTGAGCACGACGGTTTGTTTGTAACTATACCCTTTGAGGAGTCAATGATGAATAACCTTTCTTTTCATGCCAAAATTCATCAAATTTGAATGTGGTCAGTTGTTACTTCAGAATAAATGTCATGTGAATAGATTCAGCTGCACTTTTTGCAGAGGATATGACCTTATGTGTCATAAATATACAACAAATTTGGATTGTCCTGGATTTATGGCAGTACAGTAACAAACTCAGAATTGATATTTTGGGCCTAAATCAACACAATCTTTGGTGTTTTCTTTTTTAACATAATAATACTTGGATTTATTTGACTCAAACTTAGGTATTGTATAAATTTTTTATATGGCTTACATCTACCACTAATGACAAATCCGTATTACATACTGCATAGGCTTTACGGGTTAAAATCAATATTTTGGACCAAGATTTCAAAAATTTCAGTCTTGTCATACACGTATTTTTGTACTAGATAAACTAATGCCAATCTGACCACTATTTTCACGCGCATGTAAACCAAAACATAGCTTTAGGGTCATTCTTATATTGCGCCAATGAATAGTATTGACTTGATCTGTCAATCCACTTTGAGAAAAAAAGATGCATTTATAGTCTATTGCAATGTATTAACGCCTATTCCAATTTGACTACGCTTTCTTAGTCGTTACCCAGTTCAGCACGCTAATCATGCCATCTGTCATACGCGCATCCCTTCAGCAGATAGGAATCATAGCGAAAAATCCCTTATCAAAACTCAGAGCTTAGCTATCAACTGTCAATATGGATCGGTTGCTTACATTTTGAGATAATTGTATAGTGCGGGCTTGTGTGTATATCTATGTTACTTCATTCACCCGCTTGAATGATAAATTTTTTGGAGAAGATCCGTGTATTGCACAGATTTCTGATTAGTTATATAAAGCAGAAATAAAATTGTAGCAGGCCCAACGGTCATGGCGAAGCATCTACACTAAAAATGAGTTTTCATGAAATTTAAAAGACGTATCTTTGAATTTTGCGCAACCAAATATTCTTTCAAAATTCCAAGAATATTCCTTTAAATTTCAACGAATTTAGTTTTAGAAAATTACATTTCATTAAAATCTCAAAGACAGTTCTTTGAAATTTCAAGGAATATTCTTTAAAGAATATCTGGCGGTGCAAAATTCAAATAAGCTTCTTTTAAATATCATGGAATGTATTTTGAGTGCAGTTTGTAAAAGTATACATGAGTTAGGTCGCTATCATCACAAGCGGCTCAACGTTTTCGGTTATGCCAAGGATGGCTAACGCTTAATTATTATTATAACATTTATCGAGCGCGCACGTATATTTATCTATTATAAGGAAAATAATCTGTAATCTAATATATTAATAGTACCAGTTCTATCCATTACCAAATGTATCAAAACTATATTATCAGAGTGAATAGTTAAAATAATTACAGAATTATAGTGATAGTTTTGTTTTATATATCACAGGTTCAGGTGATACTGCACGTATGAACAGTGGCGACTCAAATTGTAGCCATGGTGAGTTCAGTGTGTTAAACAGAAACAGTTTTATACTCCTTCAAGCAACACACCATCCGCTTTCAACTCTTGGTAAACTCTAAATAGTAGTACCTGCTATATAGTTATATAATTGTACCATGTCGTTGTTTGTTATGTATGGTCGTACTATTTGAATTTGTTCATGTAGAATGTCTTTGAATCAATCAGATGTATATACCATAGTAGGTTTTTTTTCCAATTTTTGCATGAAATAACCACTTAAAAATTATTTCATAGTCTCACTGTCATTACTGACGTAGTGTTACAATTACATGGTACATGTCGACACATTACAAATCTCGAAATTATAACGAATATATGTTTATTATATACTTATGGTACTATAATCATCATTACTGTGAGTCAACAAGGAGCTTGAACAGAACAGCCGCAAACTCATATTATGACTGATAGGAATTACGATTTATCAAAATAATTAGGGCTTTACTTGTTGTTCGCTACAAAAAAAGCCTCACGCAAAGTTGAATCACAAAAACTATTAAAGCTAACAAAAGAATATATTGGATCTCAAGACATAAAATAGGACTCGTTAATACTGCTGTAGTTGTGGCTTTTAACAATAAGACTAAATCAATATATATTTTTAAAAAGATTTCTATGAAATGCTCTTCAACTATTTATCGAAGAGTATAAATATACCATGCCATTTGCGGCTTTTCGAAGAACACATGTCATGTGTTCTGGAAGTGAAGTTGTGTTAATTTGTTATATGTTAGACAATAAATAGAAACGCCCAAAAACGAACTTGATATTTTAAGACCACTGTAACAAACTAAAATCAGGGCCTTCCAAAGTTCATAGTCAAAGAAGCGCTAAGGAACGCAATAAACCAACCTGAAAATATCTGTCACAATAACAACAAATATTGAATAAAACTTAGAAATATATCATTAAATCGGTTATAGTCTAACGAAAAATTACCCACAATGAGATTTAATAGTGTTACAACAACGTTTAAATCAAAACAAATGAAGCAGATACATGCTCACTGGTAATCGATTTACTTCATAGCTGTTTAGATAAACCAATGTAATCTAGACAAAGTTTGAGGTTCAGGTTTATTCCAGACTTTAGTCTAAACCGATGGCTTTGCCTTAGTGTAGGTTAGACTAAGCCTAAGCTTAACATAAACTTACCAAGGTAACAAAACTCTAATGGAGCCAATGTTTCAATATTTTCATGCATTATAATTGCTATTCGCTATATATCTTGGGTAAAAGCAGCGAAGACCAGCCGCGCCCGACTCACCAGTAACAATCGTGTACAACTATATCAGATCCTGAGTGGTGTGCCAGTGGAATGCAAGCATAATTTGCGAGTTAAATGCTAGTGTCATTTTCAACCGAAATGAGATTGTCATATGCGAGTACATGCGGGTTAATTATGTATGTTTAACAAAACGCATTATTTTCATGCTCATTACTTTATCGTAATAATTAATAGAATATTTCTGCATGTTTATGTTGCATATTTTTTCAAACAAAGATTTACCGTTTTTAATTTATAAAACTAATCTGAATAATCCGTACACCGGTTATGGTTAGCAAAAGTTTTAATGACGCTATAATGGCGATAGCAGTAACTATTACACGAATAAATTTATTGCGAGTATTTTGCGGGTGAAATATTAGGGGAATGCGAGTGAGCTGTGAGTGGAAACCGAGGAAAATGGGAGTAGGTGTAGAGTGAAATGCGCGCTAGAAACGAGTCCCTTTACTTCTGTCCAGAAGTGTACAAAGCTGAACAAGCATTGGCTACCTATCTAATTGATTAGTCTAAACATATGGCTTGCCTTAGCATCGGTTAGAATAAAGCTTCTCCGAACAATGACTTACCAGATTAACAAAACTTTGGTGAAGCGAATGTTTCAATATTTTTATGCAATAAAATTAATGTACATTTTCTACAAAATATACAATAGCCGCCGCTTTATTTATTAAAATGTGTAATTTCAACATTCTAAGTTTCTTAAAACTAGGTAATCGCATAGAAATTAATTACACAGCTAACTTTCTTCGTTAGTTTATCTTAACAGAATAAATTGGCAAAATAATATTTAAACAATTTTATAACTTGATAAGTCGTAGGCGAATAGGAGTAAATCCTTTCGGTTGGATGTAATTCTTTCGTTCTTCTTATATATGTACACATATTTTAGCTTGTACGTTGGTTGTAGAAAATCCATTACGCAATTCCCAATTTCTTACCAAAAATTTAGCGGTCTGTAACTTGGCAATGGGGTTATTTATTTGAATAAAATTTTCACAATGTACATTAACTTGCATCTCAATGATATATCATTCATAGCTATTCCTGATAGAAATAAGGGTTCAAACCTATATTCAAAGAGAAAATCCACTGTACTGTTTATTTTGTACATTTCGAGCTCTATATTGACAATCAGTCATCCCAATTGGGTAAAATTATGAATTGGGTGGATTAGGTGTATCGTTGGATGTCATGTTATAAGTGTAATAAATCCATCATTACAGGCTCTCGTACGAAGCAGCCTGGATTCAAAAGCCTATTTTGGAATAGACGTTCTCGACATTACTCTTTCATCGACTTACTTTATTAGTTTATGTGTCAGTTTCTGTCAAATTTTCATAACAGTTCCTAACTTAACTAGCATCCTACTTTCCTAATGATGTTGCCGTAGAAGCAAATTCTCGAAACCAAAGCAAAGCGGGATAACGCTGATATACTTAACCCTTTACTTAATGAATTAGCTTTTTATTTCGACTAGCGTTTAACAAACTGTTGCCGTCGCGATAAATCGACCCCGAATCGTTCGTGTTAAAGTGGCACCCGATACACTGCAAAAACGTTAAGCCGATTTTTTAACCTAAAGTTTGAGTTAAAATTGACTAAATTTCAGTCAAGTTTTGAACAGGTTGAGTCTTCTTTTGACTCAATAGTTGCTTCGTTTACAACCCTTAGCTTGAGTTTAACTTTGACATAATTTGAGTCGAGCTTTGACTGAATAAGAGTCAAATTTGACTTAAATCTTCACTGAAATTGCATCAATTTTAACTCAAATTAGGATTAAAAGGTTCGACATAAAACTCAAAATTTGATTCAACGTTTTCGCATCGTAAAAACTGAGCTAAAACGACGCTATTGCTCGGTACATCAAGGCTCTTCACCACGCGAGCGAACAACAACACGGAGCTAAACGAACTCTACGCAACGAACTATGTTACTGCACTACTGCGCATGGTATTAAGGTGAACCAGAGCAACAGCATGAGTTAAAGGGTTACACAAGCGGAGACGTAATTCTCATTAAGAGAACATCATGAAAGAACATGTTGTCGTCTCATACATTAATATTTCCAGTAAATTTAGTTCAAAATTTTCAGCGCATGTGTGTCCGAGCAGAAAAATATTTATCATATATTATATTTCGTCTCATAACTGTTCTATAGTAGTCGAATTAAATCAGAATTAATGTGGTCTACAATTTAAGATCGATCATACGAAAATGATTTATTTTTATCCACGCGACAATATAAACTACATTGTAGGTTCAGCTGGGTAAGTTCCGGTGTTCCACTACCCCTTCAGTTTACAATAGCGAGATAATTTAAACGACATACCGCTGATAAATAAAACTTTGTGAAACTGCAATAAGACACTATTTCTTCTTGAGTAATATTTTTGATGGTTCATAAATCGTTGGACTTACACTATTTGGTCACCGTAGCAGTCATATGGTTGAATTATATTTCGAAGTGTTTTGTGTACCGGTGAAGCGAGTTTATTTTTAGAATATATTAAATATGTTCATTCAGGTCGTGCACTCATAAATTTAGGCCATCTTCTTTGTCTTGAGCGTTTGTCCCACTAGTTTGCGGGGTCCTCTTGTTTGCAAAGACCTCTCTATTTGATCCGATTGATTCCATCGTTCATTATTTTATGCCATCTACAACACAAAATGACCCCTTTATTAACCAGAAGGTCGCAGCGGAGCTTCCAGGTAAAAGCTTAAACTTTAATATCTCTGTGTTTCCTTGCTAGTTTTTGATAATAATAGTTTGAAATGGTTCACTGTGACGAATCAACGTGTCTTGTTTACAATCGCACGTTTAGAAAACGTTTATAGTTCAAGTATTTAACGTTGCTTAAGCTTAATTACAATCTAGTCTATAAATATGATTAATCTACAGAATAACACCCCTTCATTTACATATTTAACGTAGGCCTTGTACTCAATATTCAGCTTTGTAGTGATAGATATCGTCTCAAGCATAAGTGTATTAATTTATTTTCAGCTTTATTAGGTTTTAAAAGATAAAACTATAGACGTTTGAAATTAGCATTATAATAACAAAATGTAGGCTAACAGTGTAACTATATATGGGGCATGGTGCAGATTAACTCTGATAATCCATTTGCATATTTATAACTGCGTACGTTACAAACCGATGTGCTACCCGAGTTGGTCTGTACGTATTGCGTTTGCACGTGCGTTGTTAGAGGTTCGAGGTTCCTTTAAGGACCCGCGTTACAGCTCTTAAATATCACAGTCGCTCGCGCGCAAACAATACAGATTCAATTAGTCGCTACAGCGAATGTTTACTTAACTTTATACAAAATGCACATTAATTCAAACGCGAAAGGTTTAATCTATCTGTAGTCAGTTAGGTTAACACTCATGCTTTTGTAAGAACAAATTTTTCTATGTTATGGTGAAATTTGTAGATAATCAAACTGAATAAAATTCATACGCCTAAAAATTTGATTAAGCTGGTTAGGGAATTGACCATAGGCAGACAAATACTGTGTTTGATATCCAAGTGCTTAAATGAAAACTTCACTTTAGCAACGTTTATATTAAAGAGTGCTAAATTTTAGCATAAAAGATTTATGCTAAATTTAGGTCTTTCAGCGGAATTATGCTAGATTGATGACGTCTTGAAGACGCTTATTAAGTAGCATACGAACCTGTTTGATAAGTAACAAATCTTGCACCCTGCAAGAATACTTTGGCTCATACATTTGAATTATCATGTCAGTTTATGAGCAGTGCCTTTTTGAATAAAGGTCAATATCACAAACCCTTCAAAATTCATAGCGACTCATTTACTTAGCAAAATTAGCAAACCCCCACTGCCGAAACCATAAAATAATCGACAATTGTCACAAGGTACTTTAACTAAATCCACAAATCTTATTTTGTCAATGTTGAGTGGCAATTAAGGAATTAGTAACATAAAAAATACCAAAAAATTGTCCAGCTTAATTTTTTTACAAATGTTAAATATACTATTTAGCCTTGCGCATTGCAAACTTCTACAAAATATTTCACATCCAGGTTGTAGAAAGCTCCGATAATGAAATACCTGTAAAGATAAAATCATATATTGTCATCAGGAAGGTATTTACGACCATGCTTGTTTGTGATCATCAGAACATCACAGCTTCAATTTGTCATCGCGACATAAATTTTAGTAACTTTCTAAACTATCGTAACGAAAAGATTATGTACAAGATTTTTTATAAATCACTTTTAGCGCTTTTCAAAAAATTATTCTCGAATACCTAGGGTTTATTATATTGTAAACTTTCTTATGAGTGACACTTTTGGGATAAAATACTATAATTATTATCTGATCATGGGCTATATTTTGATGCGTTGTACTGTGAAAATTCAACGCAGTGGCTTAAATAATAGCCTGTACAGATAAAAAATTATCAGGATGTAGTGTAGTGTCATTTATATGCAAGTTTACTACTACATGTTTGACTGCATAAAGGTTATTAAAAAGTTTTGTGTTAACAACAAAATTGTGTATGTTTTCGTGGTATAGATTTATATTAATTGGTCAAATTAATACAACGCCTATGTTCATGAGCCAATTGGTAAAATTTTTGTCGTTAAAGATCATTTGTAAAGCTAGGCAAATTCAAACACAAGCAATTACATATATCTGTAAAGCAAGACACGCAGAACCCTATATTTCACATCAAATTGGCCCAAGTTTATTTTTATCACGGGCCAAGTAACTTGGTTGTTACCAGAATGATTCGACTAATTTTTTAAAGTGCATCTATTTTTGGGTAGTTCA
Source organism: Trileptium ribeirensis (assembly GCA_030248225.1). Taxonomy (NCBI): domain Eukaryota; kingdom Metazoa; phylum Nematoda; class Enoplea; order Enoplida; family Thoracostomopsidae; genus Trileptium; species Trileptium ribeirensis. The sequence goes on from JASANE010013177.1 coordinate 62,476, forward strand.
CCTGTGGCATCGATATGTTACTTCAAGACCAGCTCGTATAGCACCGTAAGCGGCTATACATAATCTAAAAATTTCGTGTCAGATTTATGTAAATTTGTCATTTCAGTGTATATCCTCGGAGTTGATACAATTGATAAATATTTTCGCAGTATATATCATTGCGTGAATTCTATCTGCCTTGAAATGTTTCACCTTTCTGCGGGAAATAGAAGGATAAAAATAATTTTTCAGACCCAAACAAATTTCTACTGATCTTTACTATATGAGTCTTCTGAACATATAAACCAATTTCATACGAATATGCTCATATCTCATATTCTACCAGAAATTAATTGTATGGCTGAACCGATTGCCTGTCGGCAAGTAGCATTAGTCCTTTTAGTGAACAGCGAAAGCAGGGTTTTCTGGGTTAATTATAAGGAACGAGCTTAGTTTAACGCAGAAATCCTAAAATAATGTTTCGACGGGTACCAATGCAGTACGGAATAGCCACAACACGACTGGCAACACTACAGCACACAATCGTATTGACTGGCTAACAGAATTAAACACACAGCCAGTTAGCCAATTTACACAATTATCTGTTTATAGAGAACCATTTTGGACGACACAAGAGATCAGCGAGTAAATTTATAGAAATAAAAATCAAGAGACTTGATTTTGTTCGCAATGAAATATCAAGCTCTAAGCCAGCCAATAATTAAAAGTTAAAAATTTTATATTTAGATATGAACAATTGAGTATTCAGAGTGCTAATGTAAGTTAATTTAAAGCGTTTTAAAAATATTAATCATTTCTTCTAGTATTTATGCAAAAACATGCGTACTGATTGATAAGTTGTCTATTTTATGACTAATTACTAATGGTTTAGCACGAAATAAATTCAAAACCCATCAGATATAAATATAAATTACTTCATTTCATAACATTAGCGCTAAAACCTGCAGCTCTACGGGGCGCAACGTGGAATGCAACTGTAGCTTTACACGCATATATAGTTTACCACCGTATATAAATATATATTTGCGTATTTTGTTGCGGTCGTCAAGCTAAGATATTATTTTCGACTTTTGTCAAAATTTTCATCGCTCTTCGTGGCACAGAAGAATACTGTACAATTCAATGTTCCGATCATACCTCTCCCGTCACCTGGACTTATTAACAGAGGAATTGCATAATAGTCCAACGTACCAGACACACCATACTAATCATGATTCTAATTTTCATCCTTGCCAGTTGTCGTGTAATAGACCATCAAAACAACAATCGAATAGCATCGAGAGACCGGAAGTTCAACTACGTTATTCGATGGCGTGAAATTTTTACCCAACTGAGTACAAAGAATGAAAGGATCCAGCTAAAGCTAAATACATGTATACAATGGTCGACAATGGATCAATGCACGAATATTGCTGTCGTGCCAAATGCCTCTTTGGGTTGCTTTCCGTGCGCGATCTACGGCGTCAGGTTCGCCATGCAGCTCCTACTACAAGTTCATTTTAGGATCTTATCAAGCTACCTCCACAAATAAATCTTGTAACGTTTTGTCTATCTAAGCTTATGCTTAGAGCTAAAACTCACCCAAGCTTAGTCTGGGCTCTAAATTAACCTTTAAATTTTTATCCTAGACCACGCATATCAAGTTTTTTCTTCTCTTTTAGGAATTGAGAAGTTGACATAATCACATTTTCGTAGCCGTAAATAGGAAGTGTGGCAGCTGCCTCAAGTAGGTCCGGGCTTAGTACATAACTCAAATAAAGACCTTAGCTAAAATTAAGGCACAGCCTCATGGTTATAAGATTCAAAAACCTTAACAGTTCAATTATTTCATCTATTTTGAGATCAAATTTATTTTCGTGAAAAAGAATTGCTGTTTTTAAAGATAAAAACACCCAGATTGCAATTAACATCGATACTACTTTGATTGTATAGGATCTTTCGTTTACCTCCATTGTTTTCATATATATGTTCCTAGTTTAACTTGTCGGTAAGATTTAAAAATTCCAAAACGTGCACACATTTTACTAGGTATTAGTATATATATAAAGTGGGCTGCAGTCAGAACAGCGGTTCTATTTATTGTCCTTTCAGCATTCTCATATAAATTGTAAGGGAGTTACAATATAACTAAAAACTTCGTAAATGTTTTAAAAATTTTATGTATTCAATAGTCGCCTAAAAATTCAAATATTTTAAACTTTTGGATATTTTAATAAGGCAGTCATATTATGTCGGTCATGTGGCAGGAACTCTTGTCGCTGAAATTTTGGCATGGGTTGGTTGAGTCAAATATTTATAATTAAACGATGGTTGACGACATACACCAGAATAACGATAACCTTAAGGTATTACTGACCAGTCCGGTATCAGTTTGTGCGCTTTCGTTCAAATTTCAGTATCATTTATCATATATTTTACTTAGCTACACCAAAGTAAGCTTCAGTCAAGAAGAAAACTCTAAAGATTTCGCTCATGGAAAACATATTACAAAAGTCAGTGAAGATATTTTGCTTTATTATTCCTGCGCTGCCATTCCATTAGATTATCTTTATTAGGTTTGGAAGATCATCCAGTAATTAATGCCGTTTTTTGTTTGCGTGCGCACGCATAAAAACATTATAGAGAATCTTTTATGGTTATCAAGAGTTTGTTTTGAGATATAATTCACTGAGGTCCGACTTCGTGAAGCCTGGCAAAGCTTGGTGGGTTCGGTGGATCTTTCAATCGTCTTGATGAAAAATTATCCTCTGACTGAGATTCGCCTTTAGCGTATTTTACCAGTGCCGACTCTTGGTCGGTCCCTGACATAAATTCTTCGCAGCCGGGTTTACATAGACGGCATGATTTCGGGCAAACGATTTTAACAAAGTCATTGCTATCTTGACAGCCATTTTCTTTGGCCCAAACAGTACAATACGGATCATGATCTTCGCATATAGTACTAAATTTGTCGCAGCGATTGCAAGTTAATGCACAAGCATGATCCATATATAGTCTGTTGTCGTTGCACGCACCATTTAGTGACCACGCTTTACAATGCTGTGCTCGATCGTGGCAGCCGTTTTTTGGTGGCGGCGCTTTGGTTGTTGTTAATTGCGGTGCAGCCGTGGCCGGAGGTCCTAATGTTGGAGGTTTTCCACAGCTGTATAGAAAATTTATCTGAAAAACGACATATGAAACGCAGACAGTTGTATAGCAGGTAAAATATTAAACAATTTAGCTTTTGCACTACTAAATATACCGCATAAACATTTTTCTATTTGATTTTTATCATAAGTAATGAATAAGTGTAACACTAATTTGTATAATACATAAAAAGTAAGGATTTTAGTAGAAGACGTAAAGTTTGACTTATGTTAAAAGACTAAATTTCAGCTAGACGCTTATATCTCTCCATGGTTTATGAAAAATCTATATACACTAATCAATAAATAGTCTACTCCTCCTGCTGCTGCTGCAGTGTAGATACTGACATAATATTATTGTAGCACTACTAGTCCTCTTGTATTATGTGGCGTTCACATTATAATGTCCCCAATGTTTGGAACTTTTGCTTCCCTGTAGTCGCAATTCTACAGTATAGACAGTCAGAGTCGCACACATACCGTAAATCAATGTAGGAGGGTGTAAATCTCACCCCTAGCTACTACATTTTTTACGGTGTCGGCGCACCCTTCGCTACAAATTTTCCGCGAATAAACAGTAACGAACGTCGTCTTTACCTAATGCGATGTATTGTTAATGTGATGTGTAGTTTTTCTAAAATATCGATATTTGTATCTCGGTCGTATGCATGTTGAAGATTATAAGCCGCACACCGTCAACAAAATTCCAAAGAAGACACGATGTACTTGACATCGTCGGAAAGTGGCAATAATCTTAGCTAGCTACCCTTGAAAATTTTATAAAAAAACTTGAGAATGTCTAAGACACCCTGTTGTCGACAGTGCGCCTGAAACTGTGTGTGGCACACAAGGTTCCAAACGTTGGAGACATTATAACATGAGCGTTGCATCATTATGTAATTTGTTCTATGTAGCAAGGTTCCGTTGCCGTTTTTGTTTCACCAAATTCGATTCCGGAATACGTCTCCATTTGATATATAATTTTTGATGGGATGCGGACAGACAGCATGCATCTGAAGGTTCATATAAGGCTTACATGTAGTGCATACCTTAACAAACTATAGTGGATTTTAGGGAGATATAATGGCTTATAGCTTTTATAGCCGTTAGGTGACTATGATTTTGTTACTTGTTAGAAGTAGCGTCTTCTGGAAAGAGATGCATTTGTAATTGTTCATTGAAATTCATTAACAGAAATAGAACATCCTACTCTAGCTCATATATAATGATAGGGCATGTTATGCATTTGGCTCTGTATATACTAAAATCTAGATTTCCTTCGAAAATCTTTTTTAATGTGAATTTTCATTTTTGATCTCCATTACAAATCAATTTATATATCAGAATTTGGTTTTAAAAGCAGAAAAAAAAATAATTTTAAGTTTTCTATCTTTAGATATTTATTGTCATATTGAAATCAGTGCGCGGTTACGTTAGATCTACACCATGTGAAAGTTTTGTAACCATACAATCACAACAGTGTCAGGTGTTCAGCAATCAGGATACACTATGCAACACAAACAATGGAGTTATATACTAATGTAAACATAAACATCTATTGCGTATAGTATTGCATCTTCGCACCCTATACTTTACGAAATTTATACAAGGCCTGATATATATATAAATATATAAATTATATAAGCTTATCTTTTTTTGAAAATACATTGAAAAATTATTCCTTACCTGTGTTTAGTTTTGTATTTTGCTTTAAATAGGTACGAAACATAAACTCTGTTTTGTTGCAGCATGTATTCAGTTCTGGCTATTCTTAGCTTGTTCTAGCATGACCATATATGTTTTCCATCAAAACAGTGGTCCTATTTTGTTTAAAACTACTTATATATTATGGAAAATTGCTTAATTCTGTAAACCCTTCAAAACAGTATATTTTAACAATTCATATTTTTAAATTTAAAATTTAAAATAGTTGTTTTACGAATTTTCTTTTCCAGATTATCGGTTAACGTTCTTCAGCCATTCAATTTTAAGTTCTCTTTTTCAAACGAATACCGAATATTGTGTATCCGCGATTAGTTCTTGAAACAAATTACTTTTGTTTCGCTCATCTCAACTCATTATTATATTTCTATTTTTATTCTACGAATTTACATTGTCAATTGACATTAAAATGCTTCTTTCATGAATCCTGTAGTTATTCACCACCGTAAACATTTATACTATATTTAGGAATTAGGTCTTCTTACCTTATTAATATCAATTTGCGACGGTCTAGACTTCCGCGAAGAATGTAGCAATATTATTCCTGATTGTTTGGGAATTATTGTCGGTTTACCATTCACACTAAACGCCGTACTTGTGTAGTGCATTAGACTTGCGTAGTCGTATGGCTCGCCCAAGTGATCAATTTCAGCAAGCGTGTATTTTCTACAATAAAAATTGGTTCTGGACACAAACAAATAATAACTTCATATATCCGTCATAAATTGTAACGAAATGTAAATTTTCATTTTCTGAAATCGGGAAAATATGATACTGTTCATTACACAAATATTAAGACTAAAACGCTGAGGGTTTAAACACATTTCGCCGTTATCACAAGGAATTGTTATTCCTATAATTACAAATTTGGCAACAACTATTACGATAAGAGGATGACTGGATGGCGTGGTCTAGACCATTGGTAATAAGACTTCCAGATAGGGGGTCTTCGATAACGTAAACGACATAGTACCTTCAGCTGCACAACATAAAAAATCACATAGTTTCAAAGTCATAGGTGCTGCGGTAAGTTTTGCAAACTCTGTATTGTATTTTATGTATGGTAAGTATAAAGAAATGCAACATAACTAACTAACTAGCATTGGCTATACCCTAGGTTATGACGAAAGTTTAATTAACAAAAAAGTTGATTGACTTTTCTGTTTATCAAACCCAAAGGCAGAACTATATCTGCAAGGCTCAGCTAAGATGCAGCCAGTGATACCGTTCACTTTGAATTATTAACAAGCTGTGGGCGATACCATTTCAATTAAAATTACCATAAAACTTAAACTACAAAAATATATTTTCATTATAAGTGAAAAATAAGTTGGTCATGTAGTGTTTAAGAGATTTTATAACACGTAACGTTTTACTGTAAGATATATAATGTAAAAATCGACTGGTGGACTTACCTAAAATTTTGTAAAAGGTGTCCACGGGCATTGAAATTCAAGTATAAAAACTTCTGGTCACCTCCTCCTGTGGTTTGGCAGTAGCTGAACGACACCATCTTAGGCTATAAATAAACCACGCAGACGATGACTACAATCAAATTAAAATTGACTCGCATAATAAAACGAACCTGAAATTTCCTTCTTGACCTGGGCTAATGCGGTCGTATCGTATCGTTACGTAGCTGTCTCGATCTGCTCTTGACTGCTCGTGGTAGAAACCTAAAGCATGAATCAATTCATGCATCACTGTTCCTTTCCACACACAGCCGTAGCCCAGCGATACAGGCTGAACACCACCCCAACGCCCAACGTACGAATAGCATCCGCTACCACGAATGACAGAAATGTAATCGCGTTCCGAAGTTCGTTGCATAAATTGAATACATGAATATCGTTCAATAGTCCGCATTGCTTCAAGAATAGTTCCGCGTTCTTTTTCGTTAAATCTGAAAGAAAAAATAAAGAATCTTTAGCATTTCTTTCAATTTCATGATCCAATTCATGAACATAGAACGTATGACTTAAGGAAATACTGTTCCTATACAACGTAATAAAGACTATTAATCTCATCAATAATAAATCATAGTTGCTACATGGCAGTTTAATTCGGCCCTCCAGAACCACGGGGGCAATAAGGGAAGGTCCCACCATCTTTTCATGAATAGCCTCCATAGTCTCTGGACCCCAATCATTTCTTATTCCCAAAAGAGGTCTCTCTTGATTATTATGTCGATTATATCCATTAATTGTTGCCGTAGGTGTTACCTCTGATCGAGGTTTATATTTATCTAATCATACGCCCACTATTAAGGTAAGTTAATTTTTAAGAAAGCAAATGATTGAAATAAATAACTTTAATGTCAGTTCCACCAAAAGTGGTTAAAAAATTATTACCTTAGACTAATAACAAAATACACTATTCCGCTTGGCCATATATGTGTACGACTACGAATTGCATTTCGAAATACTTCTGCATTCATATCGGCTGCATTTTGTAGTAATGGCAGAATTTGAGCGTTGCTTTCTTCGATTTCTTTGTAATATTGCTGCGGTGTTTTATTTAAAATCATAATGTCACCTTCAACGAAATCGACAACTGCGTCTGATATTACCTGAAAATTATAACATTACCTATTGTATATTATATGCCGAATATAAATATAGTACCAGAATTTCATTATCTACTTAATATCTGCGTTGGTTCTTTCGATGTCTTTGTAATAGGTATTGTTGTGTGGCCTTTATTTAATATCAGTCTACCGAATTCAACGAAATCGACAACTGCGTGTGAACGTATCTACAAATGTTAACGCCATTACGTTCCGTACATTTTTATATATCAGTATGGTTTTGCAGTTTCAGAAGCGGATTTTTCTGCTGTTACACTGCACTGCTGCTGCGCTGCAATCAGGGGTATAACAACCGCTAAGTGCCGTAACGATTCTTAACGACTTAGAACAGTATTGATGAAGCTTCATTATATTTAATTTATAAACCACGCAACTAGAACACTTTGCAGTAAAGTAGTGCATCTAGTAACGTTTATCTCCAGACACAGGTTTTTAAGCACCACAACATAATCGTAAATTTATTAAAATCAGCCTGTGATGATTAAAATCATTTAAAACAATTATTGACCATAGGTGCCCATAAGGGTAAGGATGTACCCCTCAAAAATTGTTGGACCTTAGCCATATATAATCGACTCCTTGGCTCACCACATTCGCATTCCACCTACCACCTTTAATACCACTCCACTGCGCCGAATTTGAAATGGTAATTGAATTTTAGCAATTATCAGCAAAATTATAAAAAAAATTTTAAGAAAAGTTGGAAAATGGGGGAACTCATGAGGGAAATTTGGTGAGGCTAGGAGAATTTTGAATCCCAAGACTTACCAACGTATCTCGTCGCGCACCCCTTCCCTCCACCGTGGATACAACTATATACTCCCTCGTAAGCCGACGGATCATGAGACACATTTGCTACGTACTGCCAAAAATTTAATTGTTCAGCAGGTTATAGTACATCAAGAGATAGATGAGTAGCAAATAAGATGTTCCATGTGGTACGGCGTACCAAATGTTCAAAAATCGTGAAGCCACATCTTCAAACTTACGCTCGTAACCACAAAACATGCATGACTAAATGAATATATACTCTCGAAGTCAGCATCGGAATAACCAGATAATACTGATGCAAGCTGGCTATCGATTGATTTAAATTGTTCAGTGCTTCTTACTCATTTCAGAAACGGTAATGCTAAATTTGAGAATGTAACAAGAAAAACAACATAAACACCCGGATCGAGTTTTCATAATCTAATTTTTCCAAATTTTCGAGAAATTTTACGGCGCCGGGGAGGGGCTGGCGCATTTGGCGCTGCGGTTATAAGGCCGTCTATCTAGGAGAGTCGGCGCTGTGGCGAACTGGGGTGTCCACTGCTGTGAGCCTTCAATATCCTATGGAAAACCGTAATCTAAGTTAAATCTGCACAATTGTGTACCACGTAGTGATGTAAAATACCCACTGTTGAAGTTTATGGTTGAACCGCTGTTCATATATGTAGGCTTAGTATGCAATAGCATAATTTACATATATATTTCGTCCACAAATATAAGGTTGATACCACCTTATTTCTCCACAGAGACTGTATTCGGAGTTGTATCAGTGCCGCAGGCACACCATTGAAGATAGCATGCATTCTAAAATTATGAGAAAATCGGACGAGTATTATTAATTTCCAGGGCATAACAACAAAATGCAGGCTAATTGTATAGCATCAAAAATGTCGTCGCCCGACTCTGCTATCACAAGAGATTAAAATTTGGCAATACTTGAAAACTTAATTTCGGCATTATACGCATTTCCATAAAATTTCGAAAAACATATGTTGTGTAGTGTATATATGCTGTCTTTGGAAAGTATATACATCATCATACATGCTCATAGGGCGGCCAGGGGAATCATTCCTCTGGGGATTGGACTGCCTTCGGGCCTCACCGATCGCGCCTAGGAGGTAGGCTAATGTCGCCGCGCCGAAAGCAAACGGAAAATTTTACAAAATAGGGAAAAACCAGGCAAAAATCAACCATTGGGCGAAATTGGGATACATTGGAATAAATTGGCTAAATGTAGGACAAAATAAACAAAATGAGTGCCTAAAAAATTTGAAAATTTGTATTCCCAAAAAATTTTAAAAATTTATTCACCCTGACTATCTCCCTCCACCGATACTTTCATTCCCACCCTGGCAACGACCTCCTCTCCCGTCACGCCCGCTATCTTTCCTGAGACTTCGGACCTCTTTCATGAATGTTCATCATGTCCATAACATACATATTATATATGCTCATAAGGGGAATAAAGCGTTTACCTCCCGCTGAGGTACAAAAGGACCCTCTCCGACAGCTCGGCTACTCCCTGACAGGGCACCCGACGCATCCCATGGAGGCGCGGAACTCGTAGGCGCTTGTCGCTGAGTTCAAGCCACCTAGCATCCCCGCCGACGTCCAACCACGCTGACCGCTTCTAGCCACTCCTGGGACGCCGAAGGCCTCACCACTCCCTGGAAACCCGGCTCACCCGCCGGGACCCTGGACTAATTCGTTTTGCTATTCTTCATTCTAAAATCAAAACATTGATTTCTGATTATGCACCAGTCACGGTGTACATATTATTTAAACCATATCATAATGAGTCAATTATTTCTAATTAACGCGTGTTTACATAAATTTAAAAATTATAATAAGATATATACACATTTGAATTTAAGCGTCGAAACGTAACAACAATTTTTTATGAACTAATGTTTGGTGTTTGCTTATTGCAAACACCTCAGTAATAAAGAAAAAATTTACGATTCTTTAACAGCAACATAACTTAAGATATTACCAGGTCAAACATATGTACATTATGAACATACTGGATTCACATCAGTCCCAGATTGTTGGGGACAGTCCGGATAAATCGAAAATCCACAAAATCTGCAGTTTTGATGCTGCGTTCCATCACCAGCGTTACATCCGACACCTTCCGGATATACAGTGCACAGGTCATCCCACCGAACAGTATGACCGTCTACATCGTAGCATAGATACCAGTCGTTAGTGGAAGATAAATCTAAAATACAGCAGTTATACACGAACATTACACGAGTTGATAAAATGGCCACGCAAAAATTTTTTATCAAAAATCTATTTTGTTATTGCAAAACATTACTTTCTTGTGACACTATTTTCACATTTTATCAGGCTGTGCATTATCATTTTGAGCTTGAATGTGGTTATTATATGACCACAGAAGAACATCTTTCAAATTCGGCGGATTTTATTTGAAAACTGAAGTGAAAGTTTTAGAATACGCCACCAAGCTTCATGCAGAAACCAAATTGACAGCATATATAGGCATCATTAAAGGTTAAATGAGCAACGTTACTTCTGTTGTACTCTACATAACATATATATTTTATAAAATATCACCTCTTGATTTTCTGCGGCTTACGAAAAGCTCATTGTCGCCACTTGATACTGTTTCAAAGCAAATATTGCGTAGATACGATTACAAAATCTTTCGAGACATATCCTTAGACTATTATTGTCGGCAAAACTATATTCAGCCTTTTAGTTAACTCTGGCTTAGCTTTTATATAGTTTGACATACTATTTTTCGGGCTGAAGCGAAATCACTATGTTGTATTAGGTTGAATTATGCTCGCGCTATCATCCCACGTGCGGTTTATGCTTAGAGTGACAAAAGAGTGAACTTTTATCTGAAAATCATTTCTATATTCGTATTCATATTTCAATATTTCATTGCCACTAAAGCTAGCACTGAAAATGTGAAGTACGCAGCAAACCCATTTCACTAGTCTCGAAAATATGTCATTTCACCAAATTCTAATCCTTTAAGTCAGTATGTTGTATTACCCCAGCAGACAAAGTTTCAATTTTCTTTCATTAATACCTTCAAGAAACACAGATAATGTCATACTGTTCTAAACTCAATCACTCTCTATATCAGTTCTAATGTTAGACTGCTTTGAACTGAGTGTTTAATGTCATTTTTTCTTTATTATGCATTGTATACGACCGCCAAACTCACAAGTACAAAGCCGTTCTAAATTACTGTAATAGAAAATATCTCCAAGTATCTTTTGTATCATATCAATAGGGATTACCAGATGTCACTCGTTAATTCTCATCGCACGATTATGCAAGGTTCACCTTATAAATTGCCTACCATGTGGTAGTTTTGTCCCTGTTCTTTATTTTGCCATACATGCTCATGGTAGGAAAGAGTGTAAATTATTACGCTGATGTTCAGATACCCACATTGGGGCGTCGCCAACCTCACCACCCCTTCACCCCCTTTCCAAATTGCCAAAAATCGGAGTACAATTCTCAAGAATAGATGATACTTGGCAAAAAGCATGCAAAATGGCCAAAAATTAACAAAAATTTTAAATCCTAAAAAATTTCGAAAATTTACACTCCCCTAACGAACACTCCCGGCCAACTCGCTAACTGGCCCCCCACAACTCGCTGTTGTACACCGAAACCCCTCTCGCCGAAGCATCCACTATCCAACCTGGGACTTAAACCTCGTGCAAGGATGTTATGTTGTGTTATGGTATATAGTATGAACAATATTATGAAGCAGATAGAACGGTGTCACCGAGTCCAATATAGAACGGTGTCACCGACACCAAATACTATATATTATGGTGTCTTCCGCACACTTTTCAAATGATATAAAAGTGTTGTGTAAAGTGTCTTTGCCAAACTATAGTTACATGGCATGTTTATAAAGCAAGAACAGAAAATACGCTATGACGCTAGGCAGAAAACTGCACGATGTCCTGGACATCATATAAAATTATTTAAAACATTGCGGTGATGTAATGTACACCATATCTTTGGTGGTGATATTACGCAGGCTGCACGCAAACGAAATTTACACATGTCGGGCAATTTATAGTATGAACGTTAAATTAAAATGTTCAAAGTAAAATTTTCATGGAACTGCAAAAGGAGTCGTTTAAGCTACAAGTATAGAAACGAACATTTCAATTAACGTAGATACAGCGGCAGATCCAAGGACACATGAGGCTCACACATAAGAGACAACTCTAGAGACAAATTCGGACGTTACGTAACCATCGGTGCGTTCCATTTTTGGCCGCGAAATATTCAAAAATAGGACCCTGCCCGGCGTTCACTTTACTTACGCGGCCCCTTGATCCATTCCTCAGTACACTACCTACTTACAGATACGACATTATGTTTAAGATTTAAAAGTCGACTTACACTGTGTTGATTGGTATCCAAATCTTTGTGGAACAGCAGCTTGATCAAGTTCTGAAATACAAATTTCGGAACTGCTTAAAACATTCAGGTTCCAACACTTTTTACTCAACGTGAATGCTAAACATAGCACAAAATGATTTTAAGTATATGATATGCTTCCAGGCTATTGCTCGTGTTGTAATGAAGCCTAAAACAGTAAATGGTTTGAAATATATTCTGTAAAACAATAAAACGTGGACTACAATGAAGTATGTGACTTGGGAAACTCATGAAAAAAGAACATTATTACAGTAAAACGTGCTGCTGCCATTTATTACGAAATCACACATAACAAAGTCTGGAGTTTCAGCAGAAATTATATGCCGCTGTTGTTTTAGCTAAAACGTGATAATTTCGGTTTTCGGTAAGGGCTGTGTTCGTTTCCACAGATGAAAATAGCTTACTCAAAATACAGATTAGGTCTCTCGAGCAAACTTTGTGCAAATTTAAGGAACCTTGGCATTTTTGATAACATCTAAGTAGATTGTAGACGCTTTGCTACTAAATTATAAAGTAGTTATCTGGAGTATTTTTAGACGAATTTGAGGCTACCGTTTCTGTAATCCAACGTTAGGTTGTTCTTTTTCGGATATAACATTATATCTCTCAGCTTGGCCTGTGCCGGCTATTAAGAATGATTACAAACTCTAGTTACTTTGCACTTTCAGGTTATCGCTCAACATATAATGCTGTGAAAAATCTTTCAGAAATCATAGCTGAAAGTATAGATTTAAGTTTGGGTCTTTTCGGTTAGCCACCATCCCCAGCCCCCGGTAATGGTCATTTTTGAAGTTACAGCGATAATTTTATACCACTCGACTCAATTTGACGTGCCATTTTGACCGTTTTTGTAACAAAAAATTTTTTTAGACTATTTGGGTTTCCAATGGTCTCTCTCACTACTCAAAAATTTATGAATTTATGAATTATGAGAGTTGCAACAAAATTCCACAATTTACAAAGTGTATAATGTAAATCAATCAAACACTGGCTACTTCATGTATTTTGTATACCTTTACCCAAGCACCGAAATTTTGATTTCTTGTTTTGAACATTTTATGGTGTATCTTGTTTAACATATAGCGTTTTACAATCTAAGTATTATTCCTATGAGATGCCTGTTCTTATCTATAGCGTAGAATACGGATGTTCATCTTAGTGTTCGGAAATTAAATGAAATCTACTTTTTGCCGTATTAATGTCAGGTACTGCGCAGCGTAAACCCAATGGTGATTAATTGGGGTCTATCCTAGAAGACCCCTTATCCGAAATTCTTCAGTTTTCAATATACAGCGGAAATTTCTTAATCCAATCGATCCAGCTTGACGATTAGGTTCAGAATATATCGATTTGGGCCATTTTTATAATAATGGTGCCCAAAATTTTCAAAAAAAATTTCTTGATAAACGTATAATTTTATATACTTTTCGAACCGCATTTGACGAGCTGAGTCGAATGCTGGTCAAATCAGCCCAATTAATTCAGGGGCTAATGAGTTAGGCTTAGACTAAAGCTCAGGCATAGTCTTAGACTTTGGACTTCACATAAATGCAAATAACTCCTTAGCCTATAACCAGATTGAGTTGATTTTACTAAAATTCGACTTAGCTCACCAATGTGGTTCGAATTTTATATAAAATTATACATTTAACGTAAAAGAAGGTTTTTCAAAATTTTTAGGCATATACCAAGGAAACCCAAAAATCGAAAAAATGTTTTTAAAATGGCAGAAGTGCATATTTTCTGAACTAGCTCATCCAGCAGAGTTGAGTGGAACTAAAATTATCGCTGTTCTCAAAATATAGCTACAGGTAGAGGTGCTAACCGAAAAGACCCTGAGTTTTGACGGTAGCTATTCGTCATGGATTAAATGGATTTTATTGCAAAATCTATTTACCATAGCAACCATTATTTTTGTTTCTTTATCACTACACACTCCAAGTGGCTTAAGTGACGCTGATTACATCGCAGCGATGTTTGTGGGATTTAGAAATGGGAAAAACTGCGATCTGTAGCTTAAATTATTGCACCAAAAAATCCAACGCGTTTTTGAGATCAGCCACAGGCTAGCAACACGGCAATATTTATGAACCTGCTTTTGATGTAATGTTGGTAAAGACAAACAATATGATTACATAAAATAGATTTGCTCAGATATCAGTACATATTTTATGTATACTTATATAGTGTTTTTAAGGACTTGCAAAAGCCAAGCCGATCGATCCCCGCTAAAAGATCAGCTAAATCTATTAATTCGAGGCTAACAAGATTTGAGTTCGGTGTGTACTACATGTTCATACTGAATATACGTTAATATTTCATATTTGTAAACTAAGAGCACCTGCTTTTGTATAGCTGATTGGCTGATTGTATATGCTTTCAATCATACAATCCAGGTACCTGTTACTGGATGACGTCACAAGTTTATTATATATTCGGCGATATACAAATTCGAACATTAAAGGATAAACGCAAAGTCTGTCACAATTTTCAGTGTATACTTAACATAAGCGCGACTTATAAATACTATCTGAGCATGTGCGTCAGCGAGTTTAAGAACCAGAAGGGCAAAATCAATTCTTACTTGCATTGAATAACTCCTATAATTTAATAAGTAGCTTATATATTTATTTGCCTAATGATCATTCCATTTAACCGCAGTTACATGTGTTATTAATTATAACCACTCGTGCTATGTTTTCTCCAAGTTTGTGGCATCTGTAGTAGTTTATTCTAGTTTGAATCGGTTAAACATTCATGACATACGCAATAGAAGAAAGTTACACCGTTTATAATAATGCATTGTGTTGTAAAACATCGCAACAAATGTCTAGAAACTAGTCACAACTCCATTATTTCAAATGTTATAAATTTTAATTGCTTTGCTATCGGAACATAAAAAGTTCATTGTCATATAAAATAAAAATTTTACGACACGATTATGTATATTTTATTTTGAATTTTTATTTTGGAAAAAAACATTTACAATAATTAGAAATTATGTGGTATTTAGAACGTTTATTAACTATAAAATAACGCTACTGTATTCATATAATCTAGCGATGTAATGGTTTTTCGTATATTAAAATATGATCAAATAATTTAAATAACAAATTTAGTAAATTTTATTGTCTAACAAATCTGGATTGCGCAACTAGAAAGTTGATAATGTTGTAGATGATACTTGACATTTCTAGTTCGATGAATGCACATCTAACATTAATTCATCTACACATTGTATGCTTTATGCTGAAAAATGCTAGCGACCGTGACGAATCGAACACAGAAAACTTTATTGAAAGCGGCGCACTCTAACCACAGCGTGATGATTTAAATATTGCTCCATTCGTTAAGGCTCCTCACAAAGCGAGCATATAGTAGCACACGCACAGCAACTTACGATATTTTCCTTCATATGCTCATCAGCCCGAAATTAGTCAATTTCGAAGATACAGTAAAATTATGCTACAATTTGTTTCAGCTAGATGTGGCGGTTCAGAAAATATCCGTCTCCACCAAGATTATGCGGCGTTGACGTTACAATGTGCCCGCTGTTTGTATTTTTTGTCTCCATAGTCGCGACCCTACAGTATTCACAGTCATGGTCATACCCATGCTGTAAATTGCCATGAGTGTATGGGGCACCCCGCAGCAATAACATTTTTGTTTAGGGTGTCGTACACACCCTTAGCTACGAATTTGGCCTGAATTAACTGTAACTTAGACCGTGTATTAGTCAACTGTGCTTTGCAGTTCTTTAAAAATCTTGATATTTCTATCTAAACCGCTTGAGTGTTGACAAGATAATGCCGCATATCGTCAATAAAATTTGCAAAGAAGAATCAGCGTGGTTGACACCGTCGAGAAATAGCAACGCCCCTAGTTAGCTACTCTTGGAAAAATTTATAGAAAGATTGGCGCATCTAAGACACCTTGTTGTAGACAATGTGTATGATACTGTGTGAGGTTCATAGGTTGCAAACGTTCGGGACATTATAACGTGAACGCCGCATTATGACAAAATTAATTTTTGATTTTGGTGACTAGTTGTCCCATTCACTGGCACCTGAAATGTTCGAAAACGAAAAACGTTTTCAAATGTAGACTTTGTATATAATTGGAAACGCATTCACACACTGCGTTGAGACAAACTGAGCGAATTAGGTTTGTACGTTAACGCCTTATGTTCAGGGTAAGGCTTACCCTTAGCTGAGATTTTTACTTAAACGGCGATAATTCCTTTTCACTATATTTTTAACTCTGTCATGCACACTGTGGCCAAAAGGACCCAGCGAGCATTGTTAAGTGTAACTGGGTTTGCCGTGCGTTGCCTGGTTTTTTTAAGGAACCAAGCAACATCTTCTAAATAACTCTACTAAAATTGATGATATTTTGCTGACGAGTATGACGCTCTTCTGATTATGAACGAGGCTAATGTAACTTTAAGGGGTCTGTCTTCGCCTGCGTTTCAGGAGGGACAAATATTCCAGATAATATCGTGGGAGGAATTTTAACCTCTCTGATGAAATTGTGGATAGACCAAATTATCCTCCTCCCACGAAATCACAGGGAAGACATTTATCCTTCAGGAAACACCGGTGAACTTTCGCTTGTTAATACCTGGGGTCAGCGCGAAACGCGACGCAACACAATTGTAGCCTTGATGTACTATTCATCAAAACATCAACCCGCGGTCAAACTAATTATTAGCTTTACATTTTCAAACTGCCCAAGATGGACAAACAATAAACGTTAACGTCTAAGCATGAAATATTGATTTTTGTTATGATAACTTCTTGCAACTTTACATACCATCAAGCTGGCAGCCGCTACTATTTGCAACGAGCAGTTTATACTTAAACTGATGTGAACACCGAAATAATTAAAATGCAAGGGTGTTTGACCCACCCCAAAAATACGGGCAGGTGTTAGTCGATATCCCAATAACGTAGAGGGGTAGTCGATTCCTCGCCAAAAAACCATGGGAGTACCCCTGACAACCACTCATCTAACCGCTCACGTGGTCCATGTCACCTTTAGGGGCCGCACGTTATAACGTTAGAAAAAAGAACAACTTAGAGCGGGGGTTCGGGGGAAGCGGCAGCCCCCCCGACATAGACTTAGGCTTAGTACATGGCTCATATAGGAACCTTTGCTTAGACTAAGACTAAGGCTTTGGCCTAGTATATTGGGAACGGCAAGGCATGCATTTCACTTCCGCCCCTAAAGGTTACATTGGCCACTCCCGTCATCGGATAGACTACAAGAGTATGATGGAGTGTCATAATCTTTTGCAAAATTTTTATTATGGGCCTTTGATACTACTAAACATAGCAAAATAGTTTACTATTATGGACTATTGATACTACCAAGAGTGCATTAGGGAAGAGTATGGCACTTCTCTGCACTCACATGTTAGCCCGTGTTTATTGGTACTGCCGCGTTCTCGGCCTGACCCCCCAGTTTCTGGGGGACGGAGGGGTAGCTCGGACCCCCCCCCCCAAGTTTTTTTGAGGAGGGGGTAGATCGAACCCCCGATTTCTAGGGTGGTTCGGTTTACAAGTAGCTGCCTATAAACCAATCCCCCAGAAATTGGAAGGGGAGTCAGGCTGAAAACGCTCGTATCATCAAACACAGGCTAACATGTGAGTGCATGGTAGTGTCATACCCTTCCCTTGCGCACTCCTGATACTACTAGTTGTAGCAAAATAAGTTTACATCCAATTCTCAACCACTTCAGAGCTAAAAATGTTTAGCAGTTTTTTTACAAATTTAGTTTCATTGACATACAATATTCTCACTGTTTGCAGTACAAAATTTGCAAACAGAAACAACAGAAAAACGCCAAGTATTTTACACCCCTTAACATCTAAGCTCATAATGATGTGTTTATGAATCAAAATTTAGCAATGATATTAAGGGCGCAAGGAATTATAAGGAAAATACGTAAAATACAGATAATCGTGGCCTTGATATTTTTTAACATTGGTTCTGTAGCTCAGAACTTCATTCCTTATACAAGCCGTAGATTATACATAACTTGGCGTCCTACGGCCAGTAACACATGCACTAACTTGTTTATTTACGGACAATATAATGTAACACCGCTCACAACTTTCGGCCCAATTAATAACAATTATAATGTAATTTGATATAGCTAATTACTTATTAAGCACGACAATGCTGCAAGTGACTGCACATAGCTCCATCGAAATAATCCGCCTTGCCAGGCAGGCTTCATTGCTGAGATCAATTTATTAATAAGTAATAGATTTTTGTCACCAAACGCTAGCTTCCTGAGGACATAATTTCTGAAAATAAAATCGTTGCAATTGCATATTACTAATTATAAATATATGTCGTTGTAAAGGGTTTTACTCAGGTTTTGATAAACACTAACAACTTTTATCAGTTCGGTACAACAGACCCAGGGACACGCATGACACAATGGTTATAAGAACTGTACGTAAAACTAAAGTGAATGATTCAAAGCAATGTATGTTTTTGACCTTATTTAACTTTATTTCTCCAAATCCCAATGGCGTTCGTTGTGAAACGGCAGCAGCGTTCGCTGTGAAACGTTGGGTTAACAGATTATGATGTATTGTGATTTCTGCATACACTTTGTTAATAGCTCATTTTGGAAGTTTGAAGACAAAGCAACAGCCGAAAGACGCACAGTGGCTCAAGCCGATTGCGATCATGCAATCCGGTAAGGTTATTGGTGTCCGCTTTAGCAAGCACTAAACGATACCCAAATCAATTTGCAGGTTGAATTGTTAACAAAAATGCCTCTGTAAAACCAATCCATCTTTAACCCGAATTTGCCTATCGTAAAATGTTTAACGGGCACAAGTAATTGAACACTCGTTACATGTCTGAAATATAGCGGCGTTCACAACCCACTGAGCTATGTAGGAGCTGTTGTTCGAAATCTTAAGGGACCTCGAAAATCGAGCAAATAACAACGTACGTGATATCGACTATTGCAACAAATCCTTAAAAACACAAAGCATCACAATGTTCTCTGTTCCAGATTATGTTAGAATACTCATTATTTGGGTTAAATATTTTAACTGTAGTGGTGTTACACTAATAATACCGCATATATTTCTTTGAAATACAACATTTATAAGTTAAATTTATCAAACTTTTGTATCTATTTTAAAATGTTGCTAATAATGAAGACAATGGTTATGCAAATTGCCTTAGTTTATTTATAAACTTTGGGTCGCAGACGATATAAAAGTCATGACTTTAAGTAGTTTTAGTCAATCAAGGAACACTTTGGTTTAGTATCCATGTGCTACTTACCCGATTCGTCTGGTTTCTACTCTATTATAGGCATTATTTTAGTTTTTATTTTAGTGCTTGTTGCTGTGTAATAAAACACGTTGTTTGGGTACACACGACACAACTTCGTACACAATTTAGGGCAACTATTTAGCACATATATCTTTATATCCCTGTTACCCACAAGCTTACTATTTTTTCTCACAATCGCTGCATAAATATACTAGCAGTGTATTACAAACAACGTGGTGTTTATAAAACCACGGTAACCTTGCAACATTGAAATAATTTACTTTTCAGCACGTTTAATGATCCTCCGGAGCTAGTTACTTTTTCTGGTAAGCAAACGAGTATTACTGGCTTGATTTTTGAAAAAAGTAGAAATTCAGCTCTATCCACACATATGATATGCTATACGTTTAAGATATATATTTTGAAATTTATTTTCATCGCTACACTTATAGCTTTGACTTAGACTCTACTTATAGACTTCTGAAATGTATGAACCAATTTTTCTAACGTTAGAACCTACTGTAGCTCAAGAATTCTTATGATAACTGCAAGTTATCGCTCATTAATATATAATGCTAAAGTTTAAAGATTAACCCGCACACGATGTTTTATTGTTTAACGTATTTTTTATTTTTGACTAATTTGCATAGATTGCCACGCAATTTACACCACTGAACTATGGACCAATGTAAACCCAAGTTTAGCACTGAGCATAATAATGCTATTGAAAAATTAACCCACATATGATGGGTTACCGTTTAAGACATATATAAATCAAACTGAAAACAAACAAATCACACATCGATAAATGAAGAGAGTTTACATGTTTTTAAACGTGACATTAATTTAAAATTATTTCACTAAATAAAAAGTTTCTCGCACATTTTATAACATTAATATTAAGTTAAAGTAAATCGAAATACAATGCGGACAGCCAAACAAACAAGCAAAAATGACCAAAAGAATTTTAGTGACATTCAATTATTATTATTCTTATTTTTTTCATAATTTACAACCAAAATTTATGCGCATACGAAAAAAAATGAACATCACTTCTGCCAAATATTCTCATTATTTGTGAAAATGTTGTTTTACTATAACTATAAATATAAATGGAAGTGACATAATAGATGGTGCAAGATGGCACCTTATTTTTCTTTTATACACATCTTTAATTACTACAAGGCCAACAATCAGTGACTATGTTGTATAATATTACAAACATTAAGCAAAAATACACAGTATTAATGTATTACACGGAAATGTTCTTTGCACGCCATTCATTTGGTTTTAAAACTGTGTGAAGAACACGATATAAATAAATAGAAAATATAACTGAAGCATGGGCAAATCCACAGCGCACCTTCAACAGCACCAAAATTTCCACAGTTTATACTAGTTTAAAAATATTAGTAAAGTCCTTATTTGAGTTGGACTCTCGAGAGATATTGTTTTTGATTTTCCTTACAAATTCAGTCTCTCAAATGGACCGACATGAAGGCTGACTGTAATCTTAGACTTTGGGTAGCAAATATTCGCTTGGATACATGTGCCTACCGATTATGTATATATCAGTGAGCACTAAGCTAGGCTGTATGCTTATGTGTCATAGTATATTTGAAACAGTCTGGATAGCAAGTATTCTCTCGGGTATATATGCACATTACATTTCTACGAACCAAATATGTATACATCAGCGGAGGTCAAACAAACGTATCAGGTAGACTCACTGACAGTTAACTATGCAATGGAATAGGTTTGTGAGTTGACGATGATTGTAAAATATTTGAAGCACAATGAGGAGATAAATTTCTTCTGAAGATCACCAGGAGGAAGCAATTTCCGTTCAAAGGCATAAATATCTGACTAAACTTTATACGACATTCCGGCGTGCATGTATTTTTTGTGCCATCAACGTGGCAAAGGTATATAGCACAATGAGTTATAAATAGTGTTATAGTCTCATATTGTAAAAAAATTCTTTTCCACCCAGTTTCCAGAGGAAGGCGGTAAAGGAACCACATCGGAAAAAAGTTTCAGAGCAACCAGTGCTATTTGAGGTTGCTATGATAGCCTTTTAAAATGAACAAGAAAGCAATCAAACTCAGGGGATGATAAATTGGTTTATAATTTTTGATTATATATAATATCTGCACAGCTTATTCTGCACAGATTATACATAATAAAGCAAGCTATACAGCCAAAATCATGAATGCTGACGCTTACTTATTTATATTCACATTACTAAAATCGTGACAAACTGTAGGAAGACTCCGATACTCTGCCAGCTGACATTGAGCTTACAAATGTCGCCTTTGCAAACGAGTGCAGATATAGCGGAAAACCGTTACCATTTATATGGCAATGATTTTAGAACAGCATTAACTGAAACAAAAGTGATATAATAATTTATACCGATACTATAAGCTGTTTTCATATGTTGTAAATGCGTTTCTCCTAAAGTTAACATTTCGTCGCTCGGAGGGAAAAAGGTCGTAAGTGCCATATCACCGAAAATCGAGCTAAGGATATCAACTTATAGAACTTCCAATTCTGCATCTTTAAGACATTTTTCCTGCCGAGCAACAATTTTTAAACTAACAAAAACTCTCTTCAAGTTTCAAGGAAATTAAAGCCAAATTAAAGGCTTATAGGGTATTATATACGTGCTCGCTATAGAAAATAAGTGCCGAATTGCATGCTAGGACTATTTTGAGCCCTAACCATTACCTAGATACACCAATTTTTTTGCTTTGTTGCCGTGCGATCTTGGCATACTCTGCTACCCAGTGAACCGACAGTTGACCCAACCCGGTTAGCTTAGCACGTAGGCAGTTGTACCATGGTTCCCTTGACATATGCAGGGCGCGGCCCTTATCGATTACCATCCCCAGTGCTAATTTAAACCTAAAATTTTAGAGATGAATTTGGCCCTTGTTTGGATTGGTCGTTTGAAGCCCAACGACCCCTCAGTATGATCACGATTGCCCTAGGTTGAACGCCAGCAGCCCTTTTTTGTATCCCCACAAAATTTAATTCCTTCTGATTCCAATCTTATTTTTTGATGTACTATTTATCGTCTCGATCGCCTATGTCTATATATGGATACATTTATAAAATAAAAAACTTAAAACGGCACATAATTGCAAAATGTGCGATAACTGTGCCCGCTGGCAACACGATAACGATGAATCAACCATTAATGCGCACTAGAACCAGTCCTCGGAGACCTAATCAAGAAAGGGAAAAAGAAGCATGGTTTATATGAGTTGTGTAGCCGTTGCCCCAGGCTTATACCCCTGCGCGTTAGGAGCATTAAAAGCACAAAAATATGTGTACACTAGTAAGGTCATAACGATTGCTCGATGTTACCATTATGTCGGCGAAGTCCGAAATCACAGGGGGATAGCGGGTGCGACGGGGAAGGAGGAGTCAGGCTGTCAGCGTGCCCGGTGGTGGGGGAGAGGTCGCTAGAGGGATAAGTTTTCTGAAATTTTTTGAAACTCAAATTTTCACATTTTTTGAAACTCTTTTTCTCAATTGTCCTCTACCTTTTGCCAATTTTCCCCCATTTTTCCCAATTTCGTCCAATTTTTGTTCATTTTTGCTCGATTTTTGCCCGTTATTCCGTACAAGGATTGGAGGGGCGCAGAGCATTAGGGGATCAGGCTACCTTCTAGCGCAGGGAGCTATCGGTGAGGCCCCGAGAGGGAGTCCGAGTCTCAGGGGCTGTAATCCTCCTGTGTTCCTAAGAGCATGTGTGATGTTAGTATTATACATGAACCAAGCGGTTTTCCCTCGAGATTGATATTGTATTCGATTGTACGCTATAGTTACTAAAAGACGTGTTTTTTGAACGTACAAGTGGCAACCCAGGCACACCCTATCGGCGCAGGTGAAGCGTGTTATTAAACAATATCATTACAGTTGAGGTCAAAGAGTTTATTTTAAAACGAACAAACAAAACACGGATTAAACTGTGTACCCGAAAAATGTTGAGCGCACAGAAACGATACAAAATGAGTGCATAAGCATTCCCCAAACAGAAAAACAAGATGCTTGCTGGAAACTGATAGGGGTTGGTCTGATTTGATGCCCTTTGTCCAATGATGGCGAAGTGGGCCAAAGTTATGACGTGCCCGAAACCGAATCAGGTGGTACTCAAGGGACTGAGCATGGTAAAATCGACTTCATCACAATTTGAAGGTATAGCGTCCAAACGGTTTGTCAGTGCCAACGAGGACGACGTGACGTGGGTAAAACTTAAACATCGCACACCTTAAAATTATCTGTTATCGAGCAGCCTAAGAAAAGTAAAGAAACTCAAATAAAGAAGGGAGACTCACCACGGACGCGCAGAGAAAAGCGATCTGACGCTATGCGAGCAACGAGGTCATACTAGTGAGCAAAATTTCAACGTTGCTGGCAAGGAGTCCACCGCAAGTAACGTGTTACGCGCTCAACGAGAGCACGGGTTGTCGTACATAGCCGGAAACAAACTTACCTGCGTCCAACTAAGGCAATGTGACGCTATTCCACAACAAACAATTACACCAACAAAACTAACATCGTCGGTGGTACCCGATAATCTTCGGATGTGCATCCAACGAGGGAAAATGGACGCACAGCAAAAGATATGACACAGTCGCGGAATAACATATATTAGACTATAATGAACGACGATAATATGCTGCCAGGAACGATTCGAACAGCGAATTTGACGAGGTAAATTCACTTGAGAAATCAGAAATTACTGAGCGTGATTTATATTGAATGTATTTCCATCAAGAAATGCATTGGAATAAAGATACTATCTTGAACGGCCAAGAGCGTTATCCTAAAGCTCAGGCCATTAAGTATCGCATTCAGTACAATGAAATATTGGCTGATACCTTGCCTCCGGTCAAGGATTGTGTGTTCAAACAAGAACACCAATTTGAAGTGTTCGATAGTGCTCAATATATGGTAAAAGGCGAAAATCGGCCGTGTAATACCAAACCAAGATAAGTTCAGTTCGTTGTGTCACGGATTTAAATCACAAGTTGATGGAACAATATTATACAACATAATGCTCCGATCTTTTAGGCTACAATAAAGTATATGCTAAAATGATGAGAGAATTTTTCTGCCAAATACGACCGTTCTGCATGAGTAAACTTAAGTGCGCCCCCTGCCATTCCCTCCTGTCATAAGCGATTGGTAATCACTTGTTCGGCGTGCCTGCCATCCGTCGACATATAAGAGAACATAGAATTGTTGGTTTGGGCAAACGCATCCAAAACGTTGCGTAGCAAAAAGTTGCCCCAATTAAAACGATTACATCAAAAACGTTAAGTGACAGAATTATGACCGTTTGCACATTTGAACTGAAAAATTTATATTTTATTACCGAACGAAATTTTCCCCGTTTAGTGTTTTAAAACATGCACACCACATAATGTTCGCGAACTACACGTTTATCATTAATAAATGGAAATGTGTTCGAGTAACGAAGAAATTCCTAATGTGAATTGCCACGCTGTGCGTTGTGCAACGAATTTATGGCCTGACAGCAAAAATGTGCATTGTGTTTTATGGACCTCTCTTCCAAATGGCCCTAAGTCTTTGCAACAAAACATAAAACCATAAAAATCCTAACACAATTAATATTCGTTAATATTGTTTGCCAACATGGTGTGCGTCGAGTGCAGATCAACGCCCGTGTTTCGCTTATGAAGATTTCACAAAAGAACTTAGTCAAAGTGGCACGAAAAACATACACTCCAGCTCATATCACCGTGACGCCAACCTGGTGGCCCAAAGGTGCAACCAGACCGTTAAGGCGATGCTCAGGCCAGCAATCGAACAGATGCCCGATCGGTGGGACGAGTTTATCGAGCTCATCATTTCTGCATACCGGTACGTTGGTCCATGCCTCTACTGGACAAGCTCCTTTTTCATTATCACAGGGAGCGATCCCGATTTTTCGAGCAAAAATCCCATACACCCGCCCATGCATACAACTACTGACGAAGGGCGCAGTACAATTACTCGGAAAATTACCGAATGCATATGAACAGGTACGGTGTCGACTCGCCCTCGCGTAACAAATTGCAAGCAATACTCCGACCGAAAAGCTAAAAAGCACAAGTTAAACGTCGCGGAATTGCTATAAATGAAAATCCGCAACGAATATCATCTGGACCGTTTAAAAACATGTATCTCCCATTGGGCTGAATTGAAAGAGCAACGCAAACTTCAAAAAAATACAGTTGCGCCTAGTTCAAACATTTTGGCGGTGACTCCTAGAATTATTTCGCGTACGAGGCAAAATTACGGCGGTGCCAAAACGGCCCAATGAAACAAGCTGCCCAAGAAGGATACTTTTGTGGTAAATGCAAGGGATCGTAAAACAACAATAACCAAACGAGGTTCGTGATCAGATGCTTCTGATGCGACCGATGTCGTGGTTTCATCAAACTTCCGTAGGTTTGAAAGACGATTCGCCCGAGACACTATTGTAACGATGTTATTATTGGGCGTTGTTAACTAAGGTGTGTATGTTTGAAGAAGGAAAGGCAAATGAATGCACTGAATGGCCAATATAATCTCAATCGGTAGTGTGGAAAAATTGATAAACTCGGAAGTAGCACTCAGGACCTAAGATAACGCTCGTTACTACGTTACCAATACACAATCACGACACACTACAAACAGAGATAAATGTATAAGTATATATAAATAGATTGAGATAAGAAGAGGGATCGTAAGATCCAATGCCTATCCTTAGCGATATGAATATATAATATAAATGACACACAACCACCAAATACTCACAAACACTAGTAAATTTTCGCTCGCAAAGCCGTATACGTATATTAATATTGTTTGAGTTAAGAAGAGGGATCGTAAGATCCAAGTCCTAGCCTTAGATTGAATACACGTATACGCTATATCGGAGCACTAGTGTGCTCCCGCAACAACACTGTAGACTGAGTTCCACAGAGGCTATGTTCAGAAATGGAGCACCAGTGTGCTCTCAATAAGCGCTTAAACTGGAGCACCAATGTGCTCTCAACCGAATAGAACAGAAGCACTAATGTGCTCTCAAAAGTACTCGACTGAAGCACCAATGTGCTCTCAAGACACAATGCAATTGAAGCACTAATGTGCTCTCGGTACTCAATTACAGATGAAGCACTAATGTGCTCTCAAGCATAGAAGCACTAGCGTGCTCTCAAATACGTGCAACTCAGTCAACAACGCTGTATATAAGCACCAACGTGCTCGCTCGCAAAATTGTTTAAGTTATAGAGGAGACCGCTTGGTCGTAAGAATAAAGTGAACACTTACCAGTAGCTAGGCACTTTGAGACTGAGGCCCCGATAAGTGCCTGAGTTAACCTTAAATACCTACTGAGCTATCTAGGAAACCCAGATCTATGGGAGCTATTCTCAGAATTGTACGAAACATTGTATGGTCCTGGCAGCCAGAATCTTTGCACAAATTATTTTCGGAGGTCCAGCGCATATAAGCTATTTTTCTATGTTTTTCGAATTTTTGATACCAAAAAGTATCTAAAATTAGCGATAATTAAAGCCAACCACTCAGTTTGACATTTGCGCTTATTGCAAAAAAATTGTTCATAAATCTCCCCGTCAGCGTTAATTCGAAGAATTTTGTTATTTTTAGCGGCGTGCTGTAAAATCGTCTATCTTTATATAAAGACTGCCAAATTTCATAACAATTTGTTCATATAAAATTATTTATAGTATCTAAAAATAATTTTTAAAATGCCATGTAGAACCTTAATTTTTGATGTCGACAGAGAGTTTGGGATAGAGATCTATTTCTAGAAGTTTCTATGCAAAATAAAACCTCAAAAATTATTTTTAATTTGTCTAAGAGAAAAATTGGTAAACACGACAATACACATACATGTACATATACATACAAGTGGCTGAAAATACATATCAGTATTTCTCATGCACACATACGACATCCATATAATATGCATACACTATACATATGTGATACTCGGACCGGACATGTATTCAGAAAATTAGCATCAGGCTTACAGTAAAACTCAGTGTCCCGTGCTGAATTGACTATTGCGTCTCGGCTGCTATGGAAAACCATCAGAATCGCAAATTAAAATCCGTTGGTCTCTTATTTTGCTAAATATCTAAGCTTAGTGACGATCAAAATAGGATAACGAAATCCAACGGTCGCGGCACAGCATATTAACCTCGTATAATGGTTGTGTGCCGGAAACATCGTGGCATTAAGCTACATCATTTACACGAAGATTCTTAAAATCGGGCATTAAGCATTAATATGGCTAGCATATACAATAGGTGTAGTCGCTTGTACCAAAAAAAACCCAACACAATTTCTAGAGTTTTCTGTCCTTTACTCTATTTGAGTCCTATAGCAATAAACTGATACACACATCTTAATGTGAATGATTCATAACTATACTCAGAGCAATCATTTTCTACATACATATCCATATATTTTAATGGTACAATAGGCTAAAGATAGGAATACTGCAGTATGGTATTGAAGTTACGCTTTAATGATTTCTGTGTGTGGCACTGTAAATAAAAACATCGATAATTAGTACTCACTTACCAACAAAAGCACCAGATTGAACGTGATTGAATTTTCTGCAAAACTGTCAAGAAAATGGTAATTGTTGTCGTTGGCAGTACAGTTATAGAACCAAACAAAATGACGACAAAAATATATCCAGATATCGACCAGGAATCGTAATGTCGTATAGAAATGTTAAATGTTCCGATAAAACTCGTGAGACAACGAAGAAGTCGGTACGATGATACCAGATAATGCGTTGTTTGTGCCCAATGAGGCAGTGAAGAATCCTTGAATAGAATAATAATCATTCCCTTGTAGGAAATATACAGAACACTACAGCAAGATCATATACATTAACAAAGCATCGATGTATGCAAGGCCTCCTTGTTTTAAAACCTTTTGCATTCAATATGCAAGCAGATCACGACTGCCCGCTTTAATATTTAATTAGCTGGCTGATAATACAATCTTGAAACGTCGCGTAATTCAATACGAAACCAATCAAGATGCTTGTTAAGTCACTTTAACATCTTTACTCATAAATTTACTTTGACCTGATCGAAGTGAAATAGTGTATAATACTTATCCTATAGATCATGCATAAGAATTGAAATCGGAATTGTTGCCGTTTAATCATCATTCGGGAGTGGAAAAATTCGAGAGTTGAATCAGGGATTTTTATTGTTTTGAAATTTTAACAAAAAATGTTCGGAACTGGGACTACTATGTACTCCTGGGCCTCTGTCTATCGACTGTTAATTGACAAAACCACATCTAAAAATCAAGTTGTATTATCTTTGGCTAACTGCTGTCTTATCTTTCACACGATCTAGAACAGTCCGGTAAAAATATCAGCGGTAACATGCATGCTAGGCCACGGAGCTATAACTTAACCTCAGTTAGCAATATCAATATACCGAGTTACCTGTGGAATGCAACAAACCAGACGGTAACAGACCAAAACCGTAGTAATAGTACCTTAAAGTGCTTTGAACACAAACATACGATGGCTACTAACCCAATAGTGTAACCAAAGTCGTATTTATGAAGTAGGCTATTAACGACGATCTTTCGTGTTGGTTTAGGCTGTAGTGTTTTTTATCAAATGGGAGAGTATATTATTATTAAATAAGAGCAATGGCAATAATGACTTCTTGCTGTTAAAACCTACTCGCGACCATTGTTGCATGCAGCTCCAGGTGTTGATGGGTTTTAGGTAAGCTCGGAAGAATGTTTTTGGATAAAACATTTGAACAAGGAAAGTGTAAACGGTTGTTCAAAACAGAACACCGACTCTCAGAAACTAGACACAACGTGTTGCTTCCTGCTAAGCAGCGAAGTTCACACGGTATTAGTTAAAAATGGATGAAATTCGTTCACTCGTTCACTTACAACAGATAAACTTCTGAAACCTGTCACATCAATCAAGTTCTAAACAATTAAAACGTGTCCTAGGTGTTCTAATTTTTATAGGCGGCAGCGCCGAAACGAAATATAGTTAAACTCAGGTGACCTCAGGTACATTGATTTAAACGGTTCTCACATGGCGTATGAAAGACTGCAAAAAAACCGTAGTATTTTTGAACTTAGACATATTTTCCCATACACCTGATGATTTCAATATCAACCATTATTCGTGAAAATATCACTATCCAGCGGAAACATATCGGCTAACGTTATACCTCTGTCATCCAAAACTATATATATAGAACCTACCTGCTGTGAGTCACAGGAATAAAATTTTTGCCCTCAGTTGAACCACGCGGTATTAGTTACGGCTTGCTGTATGCCCTGCTAAGCACCGCTGATCTAGTAACCAACCACGTAGCACGATCAATACGACTAGCGATGTTATAAGAAACGTTGCGTAATATACCCTGGCTTTATAATTGCTAAAAAAATCTGCTAGATGAAAAATTACTAACTAAGGGTTCCTTCCGTCTAAGAGTTGCCAGTTGTCTAAGCGGCGCTTCGAACATGGATATTCTGAAACCGAATTTCAAATAGCTGCTACTACGGTACGTAGGAGCCATTAGTCGCCTTCCCCAAAGAGTCCTACAAGGCCAACGATCAACAACACACTTGCAAACGCGCCCCCGCAACAAATTTGATTAGTGCAACGCTTCACAATGTTCGATTTTACAAAATGTGCGACCGTATGCCGGTAAGAAAAAAAACAGAAACGGAGGGTCATATTAAGTCCAAAAACACATGAAAACGTAACTCCAAACTATAAATCACCTCAGCCATTAAAAATATCACTGCCGCTTTATTGGTTTAAAGTGCCTCTTAAAAGTATCGGTTACGTATTGAATTGTTCGGAGCGAAGTACTCAACAGCTAAAGTAGCTGACCCGCGGTAGTCTTCACCAAGTAAATTCCGCTACACATTCCACAACAGGAATTTTATCTAGTAAAAATTGTTTACTTCAGCACGTAACAACATATAATTTTATATTTTTGTATAAACAACAAAATAAAGTCATGCTATATTCCCTGGGGGGGGGGAACAAATCGTGTGCTGGTTCTATGGTTGGGAATTTCTCGGAATATGTGGTAAAAATAATGTTCCAACTACTGCAATCATTTCCCCAAAATTGGCATAGCAGTCTTTAGTACAACTACAAGATACCACAAACCATCGCAAAAGAAACGACCAAAATAGAGGAATCACGGTCAAAAACCACGACGGGCGTGTCTAAAGTAGACACAATCCCGACTGGGTCAGCCTCTGTTTTCCAACGCACCAGACCGTACCCTGCGACACAAAACTCAAACACTTGAATGAAAAAAAAATTGTGAATTCAACAATTTATAAATTCCAAAGTTACGTCCAAAAATTTGACAGCTATGCTACATAGGTTAGATTTTGGTTGTAAATGATTTGCAATTATGTGTAGAGGTTTGATGAAGCGTAGCGTTGACAAATTTATAAAGACATCCAGAGAATAGCTTTAACCAATAGGAAAGGTTTTGTAGCAACAACGAGCAATCGCCGAAACGACCGCTTGATAATAAAGCAGGCATTCTGTAGCGATAACGCAGGGCTTCGTTAAGAATTTTTTTTTTACATCACGGGGCGCTGATAGAATTTCGGCTAAGCGGGCGTAAGGCTAAAAATTTTGTACACCGGAAAGTGATTTCAATATATGTTTATCCTTTAGTTATTTGAAAATGAGTGGGGGCGCCACAAGATGTGGCATAATTCTTTGCCCTAAAAGGTAATTAAGTAGATCGAAACACCATAAAAACATGCAGAATTTCACAATGCGACACTTTGCCATTATTGATAAAAAGAAAACTTCTTGAAATTGTGCGGAAGGAATAAGTAGACTAGGAGTTTACAAAATTACACACAATTTAGTTGTTGGTGTAACGGATAATTTTGTACTTGCAGATTCGTAGGCACAAATTGGAATATGGTTTTTCATTTACCTGGGAGTATACATATTGATATAATATATAGAGGAATACATATATATCTGTATACTCATTTATAAATCCTTTATAAATATGTGCACATAATATATATCCATATAAAACTCCAAACGGCAACCCACGTCGAATTTGCACACGATACCGAATACACTCTTAGAAGGGACCACGTACATATGTGGCGGCAAGCCCCATCTATGTCTCCAATTCCAACTTGTACTACTTTGGTCGCACTTGCATGATCCTCGCTAGGAGTGATCAGAACTTTACTTATAGGTCATCAGGGAGTCACAGATAAAGTTTGATTATAAGCGGGATACAATTCGATGTGAAATTGACATACAACTAACAAGAATTTGACCCTTATTCGTTCAGCGTTGAGGAGCTAAAGTCGTACCCAAAGTGGCTTCTTTTAAATTAACGAAATGTAAAATTATCATCAGTATAAGTTCCTAAGGCGATTCCTCAGATGGATCAGGCTACAGCACACGGGAGAATAAGCGAACCTGCGAGAAGAGAGAGCGTCTGAGTCTCAGGGAAAGATCATGATTCCCCTTCCCCTCGTATAAGCATATATGCACATATGTACAGTGTTTAGTCACCTAAATTAACTTAACATACAATTCTAACAGTATGTCCTCAGCTAAAGTAGCATGTATGATCCAGGTATACAAGACATTTCTTTATTCAGTTGGGGGATTAGGTATTCGAGATGGTGTCCTAATGCAGTATTTCTTCCAATATTATATATGCTTTTCAGAGTGGTTGTCGAATTATTTTGTCGAATTTACATAGAAAGTTACTGTGAACATTAGAGCACTTTAACTGGACTATGGAATTAAATATATAATATTCTCACTTTATGTATTTCTTTTCATAATCTAAGCTTGAGTTGAGTCTCAGCTTCATCGAATCGGTAGGGATAAATAATATTGATCGAAATTATTTTTAAATACGAAATCTGAGTTAGGGAAATTGTATCGTATAATGGCATAGAGTTTAGAAACGATATGTGAGCTACTCAATTAAGCGTCATTGAAGAACATAGTTTGAACATATTGGACTAAATTTTAGTCGACATCTTGTGGATTTTTGTGTTAGCGAAATGCTGTGAAATTTATATAAGTTATATTCCAGAATACTAGCAAATGCCTTTAGTTTATATGAATACGAGTAACTGCTTTTAGATTATCCAAATATGGGTAACTGCTTTTAATTTACCGGAAAATACTAAGGGTCCGAACCCCAGGTTCATACTAAAACCCAAATATTAGTTTGCTTTTTTAAATTTATAAACAGTATGGTAAATAAATATAGTATCAGGCGCTGATGTCAAACCCCTGAAAACGAGTGACTCCCCATCAGCGCGACGTGAAAAGGAGGACGATAAATGCTGTATTAAAACTTCTATCAAGACTAATCTTTAAAATTGAGCGAGTAAAACGCTGCTGTGTCTTAATTTAAACAACAATGAACGATGAATAAAAGGCATACATATATAAATAGGAAGTTAACATTTTCGCATCTGAATACCAAATTCTGCCGAGGATTAACGTCACAACATAGCATTTAGACAATTAAATGAAATCACGTTTGAATTGGCGACATCACACTTTTAGCTTGGTCACAGCCAAGTATTGTAAATGATACAAATAGAGTACTATATGTTTAGCACAAAAAATGTTATGGGTTAACCGTCGTTTCTAATAATGCTGTGAGTTTTATTATAAATGGTGAATTTTCCCAAATTTAATGCACAAACCGGTCGAGAACTGTTGTTCTCCTTCCAAGAAGGTATCTCAAGTTTTGCAGCATTTTTGTATACTATGATCAAAAGCCACAGACTTATGCTTCTAGGCTCGGTCAAATTTGGAATTGTCAAATTGAACGTCAAAGATTACAGTTCTAAAATTGTTATTGCAAATTATGTTCGTACGCATCTTAGCAATAGACATGACAAAAATTTGATTATAAAGTACCAGCTTACGCCTAAAAAAATTTTTTTTCGGCAACTGACGCTCGCAAATTGTAAACCTATGCTGATGGCTTTGTAAGTTCATTAGTGCGTATTTTAAAACAATTTTCCAATGTAAATAATTTCACCGTAGTAGATATTTGCTAGCGGCCATAGTTAACCTGGATAACCTATGAAGGAAATAGCAATTTTAGTATCCCAGCCTTCTACAACCGAATCAGTCACCTAACACAGAAGCTTATGCCCCGTTTTTAACATTCTATTT
Organism: Trileptium ribeirensis; assembly: GCA_030248225.1. NCBI lineage: Eukaryota > Metazoa > Nematoda > Enoplea > Enoplida > Thoracostomopsidae > Trileptium > Trileptium ribeirensis. The sequence goes on from JASANE010013177.1 coordinate 96,683, forward strand.
TTTTCAGTTTTTTTCATTAAATTCTTCCAACCCTCTACAGACACCAAGTTATTATGGACACCCAGATGTACCTGTATGTGCACAGCAGCTAATATGGGTGTCATTCGACTACGGCCAAACGAACTGAATTAGAAAAGATACATTTTGACCAGCTTTTG
>JASANE010013178.1:0-12130 GCA_030248225.1 Trileptium ribeirensis
CATGGGGGTTTGGTCTCATTTTACAGAGTAATTTATCATTTTGTATTTGCACATTGCGAGCAAAATAATCGGGTATATCTTTTAAACTATTCAAGCAACACGGCTGATTATCGATGGGGTATTTTGTAATTTAATGGTCAATATAGCTGTGTACATATTTCTTAATTAGATATTCAAAAAAACGCTCAGAATTCACCATCGTTGCGATAAAACAAGCTACTAATGCATATAATTTCTGTGCACGCAGTGCAAACATGCGTTATTTAATGATTTTTATGCTTTAGGTTCCAGTTATATATTGTGTCATCTTTTGATTTCGTGTCAGATTTCAGTTCACTCCAGTTGTATGCTTTTTCACAATTCGAAAAATTGAGTTTTATTACTTTTATTTCCAAACGAGTCCATAATGCCTTTAATTTTCTCTAGGCGCCGTTGCAAGCGATCGCTCGATTATTCTTTACGACAGTCGCGGTGCGGCACCGATTCGAAAAGTAATCCTTAAGCTTCGTTCAAATGCGATCGCATGGAATCCAATGGAAGCAGTTACGTTTACAGTCGCCAATGAAGATTATAATCTGTACACATTTGATATGCGAAACCTTAAAACGCCGTCAAATTTACATATAAATCATATTGCTGCGGGTAAGAAAACTAATATCAAAATTATTATAATATATATTAGTTTATTTTGCTGTTATTGATGCATGTACCACTTACCCGATATATGCTTAAACAGCAAACATTGCGACGTAACATAGATTCCCTATTCTTTGTTTGCCATACCTTTTTACTCGCTATAAGCAAGCGGTTTTTAAAAAGGCGTACAAATCGAGAAGTATGTATGTAATCAAAAATGTGTTCCGCGTTTATATACACTACCATCATCGTGTTCGAAATTTCCCATACACTACTTCCATAGGGCTAACCTAATAAACAACCATATTACAGGCGTAACCGGTTTATGCATTCCGGCTTCACATGCATTACGAAATGAGGTATCGATTATTTTTGAGTCATCTCAGTTTGGATCTGATCAAGTAGATTGCAGTCGAGTCTGTAAGTTGGCTGATAATATTGACTTATCCGGTTTGCGACTTCGAATTTACGATGCTATTTGTTACTTTCTGTCACTTGATTAAACCTACTGTAGTAAGGATTAATTACAAGGAATTATAGATATTGTTTGCTTATTTCAGTAATGGATGTAAGCTACTCGCCGACGGGTCGGGAATTTGTCTCAGGTTCATTCGACAAGACAATCCGATTATGGAGCACAGATCGTGGACGAAGTCGCGACGTTTATCATACGAAACGGATGCAGGTTTCTGGCTTTTTTATCGAGATACAATCTGAAAGTGAGAAACTGTTTGTGAGATAAAATTCTTATATATTAATAGTTTTCAAAAATTCTAATCCTGCAGTACTCGCCACAGCTAACCGCTGCTCCTTCGCAACTTGCTCGGGTAAAATAAAATTTTATTTTGAAAGTTTATAATTTGTTTTATCGCTCGCTGCTTGGCGACAGTCATTTGCTGCAAGTATTGTATATTTTTCAGTTTCATTAGTGTTAAGTTTATCACAACAATACACACTAGACGACCGCGTCAGGGAAAATCGTTGACAATCCGGAAAAACCTTTGAATATCACTTTTTTGACAAAAATGATTAAAATCAGGAAATTTTGCTGGAATGTCCTGGAATTTACGGTATGTTTTTGTAAAACATATCATAATTCCTTAAAATATGGAAATAATAAATCTTTCTATCGCGTTCTACTCGGTACATTGCCCAACATTTGTAAATATTATAATGCACATAGATAGAAACAAATCCTAATCCTTATATGATTTTTAGAATTTCCGGGCATAATCAGGGTAAAAAGTGAAGCACCAAACCACAGTTACTTGCTACTTAAACATAACATCTGTTTTGCATAATTCCACTTCCACGTCTTCATCATGTCAACGCTTCAGCTAAATATATAAAATGTGTCCCGGGTGTTTTCTAGATATGTCACACTTGGGGAGGGCTCAGCCCAGGAAGCCCCCTAGGAATCGAGGGCAGTTAGTTTCAGGGAGTACAAACATGAGAGCAAAATTCAAAAACGATGTGCTACAAATTTTGCTATTTTGAGATTATAAAATTTAAATCTATAATAATTTTATATGTTGTAAACAATTTATATTGTAGCATAATCTTTGTAAACGTTTTAAGCTATTCGCTTGTCTTATCGCAAGATGGTGAATTCTGAATGTTGAATATGTAATTTAGAGAGACGTACACACACATCTATATAAAACATTTTAAATTACAAAATGAGCCACCCAAATTGAGACAGCATGAATAGTTGAGCAGATACCGATTGTTGTGCCCGCAATGCGCAAGTTTATACAAAATAAATTATTCTGCAAAATGAGATCAAGACACTCATATTACCTGAGCGGTTTCGAAGATATTAATACCATTTTCGTGTATTCTAGGTCTCATAGGTTTATTTTAAAACCCGGTTTGACCCAAATCTTACATCTTAAGAGAATCGCGTAGCAAAGCATATACAGTCTCATAGAGGCATTTTCTGTACAAAATGAGTCCAATTTAAATCAGATATCTACACCTGTACAATGTAACATTATTTTTATGCCCTTCGGTACCCTACCCGGACGCATTTGGAGGGATTTTTCGGAGGGAAGATGATGGAATTATACTTCGTGCCTAAGTAAAGGCACAAACAGATATTTCAAGCTTTCAGATGCGCTATCGTGCGGATCAGTGCGCCCTGCCAAAGTTGAGTTATCCTGGCTAACCGTAAAAATCTAATAGCGAACATTGTCAGATTTTACCAGTAAGTAGGCGGCTAGTAAGAAGTTTTCGCTTCGCTCGTTGGCACCCACTACTTTCGGAATTTAATAGCCATATTTGATCATTTTAGTCCCAGCAATACGATGTTGAATAAACATATGTGAATGGATGCATTAAACAGTTGATATTGCATAAATTTTGCAATAACCCGAATTCGTGGGATGCCTTTAGCATGAAGTCAGGCCAGCTCGGTGTGCTTCTCAGTTATGGGCAACACTGATGTCGTGTAAGGTCCGTCCGGGATAAAGATAACTTGGTCCCGCTTGCCTACACAGTCTCCGATTTACCCATACCGACCAAATCAAATTTTATTTAAGCCAACTAATATTAAATATAATCCGACCGTATTTATTATTGCCGCATTCTTTTTGAGGCGCCTTATAGGGGTAGTTTTATATTACATTATGGTGTTATAGCAAACAAAGGTTAAGAAATTGCATAGTAACTCTGAGATCTCTCTGTAACTCTGGATAACACTTTCCAATAACTCTGGGATAACACTTTCCAATAACTCTGGGATAACACTTTCCAATAACTCTGGGATAACACTTTCCAATAACTCTTGTTGGGTTTTATAGTGCAAAATATTTTGGAAATATTGGTGGAAGGAAATGATCTCTCGTATCATAGAAAAATACCAACAGACTTAGTTAAGCGCCCTTTAAACAGCAGAACATAGTTATAGTAAGGAATCAGGCTACCAATATTTCAGGAACCATTATTCTATATTTAAGACACCAGTACTGAGCCACAGCTGCACAGCAAACTCTGATTTGTGAGAAAAAGCATATAAGCCAACAGTTGGCCAATTGAGACGACACAAATCTCGAAACACTACGAAATCTTTGCTTGAAACTCTCTATGGGTGGTCTAAGAATTTGCTGTTCAGGTCGGAAAAATTTTAGCGGGCTTGACTGGTCTAACAGTCTGAATCTGGACCGATCCGGAGCAGCAAATGTTAAAGTCGGTCCGCTACTATCACTATTTAATAAATGTGATGACCTTGTACTAGGGTAGTACTGGCTCGCGACTTGAGAGTAAGGCAACTCGAAAAGAGCAAACAATGCGTTATATCTTAATTTATTAGTACTGTTTTTTTCAGCGTGTTATTTGCATATCGTACACAGCAGACGGTTCATTTATATTGTCCGGTTCTGATGATATGAATCTCAGGCTATGGAAGGTAATGTTATTGTTATGTTGAATGAAAATTATAATGTAGCTCAATATATGCGATCATTAACAATGCTTTCTTGAACAATATAAATTTTTTAAAATCTACAAAAAGTTTCATTTTAAATCAAAATACATCTTAATTACAATGCTTAGCATTTGCATAATGAAAAGTTGGAAATAGTCCACAGTCAACATTTGTTAGGATCTTATAATGTTAAACTATTTAAAAACATTAATACCGCCGTTCCTACAGAATTGACGTAGTAAGTAAAATTACCAGTTTGTGTTAAATCTGCGTTTATTGTTTTTGAACAATAGTACCACCTATGAACTTTCTGTTTGTTATGGCTGATATTTTGGTCATTATTGATAAGAAGGTGTGACATTATCTGTCGACTTACTTTACTAATATCGGCGATATGGTGTGCCAGACGTTCTTTGCAGTTATTGTAATTGGGTATTAGTTACAGTTAACAAGCTGGAATTTTTTTAAAGATTATGTGGAAACGGTTTCACGTTTTTTAAGTTTTTAAGCATTTTTTGATTGTTAGGATAGGTATACACAACAGCTCATTCTGATAGAGGGATTATCCCCTTGAGGCGTCGGGCCCCCTCTGACGATACGCCAATCCCCATGGCAAGTAGCCCGACCGCTGCTGAGGTTTCACCCCATCCACCCGCATCGAAGTACTGCGGGAAATTTTTCCTGCCAAAATTGGCAAAAATAGAGGGAAACTATGACAGAAACTTGGGAAAATTGACAAATTAACGATCCCAAGCAATTTCAAAAAATTTTCCCCCTGGCTTTGCATCCTCCGCCCACCGGCTGATCACCGTGCTATCTCGGACCCTGTGCATGTATGATAGGCAACTTCTGAGAAATCATCTTCGTACTTCTTATTATTCTGCATGTAGTTTGAAATTATCAATGCCTTAAAAATTTATTATAGAACATAATATTATTCTTGTACTTTGCTACCCTTCACTATGTAGAAATACGATTTTCATGTCCGCGTTGGTTTCCATGATCAGCGTTTCAAAGCTCTGTAGTTACTGTCATTTATTAGGCACGTTTAGTGCTTCGATAAAACATTGTTATGTGACGAATATATACTCTTCATACTTGTTTTTACCGGTTATTCTTACCGGTCTCCCGACCCGGTAAAATGTTGAAGAAAGCGTGTACACGTTAATAGAAATATTATAGTCTGCACAGGATCGGGAAATTTCAGCCGATTGGTCGCATCGTGTCATGCGGTCGAACGGAACGAAACGGTATAGTGTGGAACTGAAATGAACGGACACCAAAACGACAAACGAAGCATCACATCATAGGCAGTGCGCGCGAGTCATGGAGTCTTGTTTTGAATTCTTTCGTGGTTGAAGCGGTTACTGCGAAAACAGGGAGATCATTCCAAGTATAAATTACTCGGTTGGAGTAGAAATAGTGCCGGCAAGTTTGATGAGATACTGCACATGCCGGACGCAACTTGAGCTCATATTGCCTCAATTGGGGATAGCTCGCAAGTTGAATAAAGTTGTTGAAGTTAAAGTTTACAAGTCCGTGGACAAGTTTATGCACAAGGATGAGATCGGTGCGAATCCGACAGGTCTCCAACGGTTGAAGTCCTAGAATCCGAAGTCATTCTTCATATGACCGATTTGGAAGCGACAGAATCATCTTGGTGGCCCGGCGTTGAACCTTTTCTAGAAGATAAATATCGCGTCTATAATAGGGGCTCCATGTTGAAGTAGCGTATTCTAGTTTAGATGTCACTAAAGCGTGCTAGAAAAGTATTTTTATCCCAATAGCGGAGAGTTTGTTTCATCGTGCTAAGGACGGCGTTGGCCTCTGCACCGGTCTTGGCACAGTGATTTGAAGGTTTCAAAGTCGACAAAATGGTGATCCCAAGATCTTTGATGTATTCGACAGATGGGATCTGTTGACCATGAACAAAATATGCGAACCGTGGATTAACATGTCCGAGGTTAGAACAGCCGAATGTGTCAACGTTGAATGATATGAGACCGCCGGGACAATGCATGCAAATCATTCTGTACGTCAAATGTGTCGATTTCACGAGTCTGGCGGTGAATCCTTCGGATAACTTTTGTGTCATCCGCAAACGTCCAGGCTCCACTAGCCAGCCGTTGTTTCGCCGAAAATTTTGCCAAGTACCATAAGTCTGGTCTCCTGGTTCGGATCTAGGTGTATCAGATTTCGCTAGGGGACATGAACTGGGAGTAGAGGATTGGTTGCCGTGGCAGGCGTACAAATATAACAAAGTAAAAAATTCAGTGATTTTAATGAACATCATGAAATTATTAATAAATCGCCTCATAGAGAGTGCTGAACCGTCTCCACCGAGTTTAAAAGCAACTTTTCAACTAATTTTTTTACTTATTTAAAAAATTCTAACTTTAGAAAGGGGTTTTTGTAGAAATGTTATATTAGGTTTTTATGTCATTTGGGGGTGTGTTTATCGGGTGGTAGCAGAAAACTTTGCTACGGGCATGAACCGAGGGCAACGTTTTTTACCAAGGGACCTTCTCCCCCAATTTGAAAAAGTCTGTTAGATCATTACTTTTTCACAATATTGGAAAAAGTTTCTTTCCAAAGCCTTGGCGCTGCCTTCACATTATACCCCTTTGTCTAACCAGATTTTGCTCCTGGTCGTAATATTGCAGTATTGTGAGACATAAGCCCAAAAACGGCTAATGAACACTAATATGTTGATCGCTGTATGCAAACAACAGAAGTCACAGTGCTGATGGCATTTGCGGAATACTCGATACCATTTCTGGCAGCCGTTTAACGTTATTAGATTTATTTTGCATATGCAGACTGTCAGTGGGTAACGAACAAGATGTAGATCTTGTTGGAATTGTGTCTCTAAATGCGTCAAAACAAACAATATTCAAGCGATAAATTTTACACTGTTCAATCGAAATGCTAAGCGCTTAACAATACATATTTGGATCCTCAGTGATCGTGCTTCGGTTGGTGTACAACAGCAACAGGCCAGTTCGAAGAATATGACATCGAGGTTTGACTAACATTCACAGGGCCGGGGATAGTTATGTGAGTGACCCTCTCCAAAATTATAATTTGAGAGCCATAAAACTGGTGTGTGGCCCCCAAAACTATTGTGCGACTGCTTGAATCTGTGATATGATGGACGCACCAATGCCAACGCTGACCCAGAAATCAGAAAAAACAATCAAAATATGTGAGAGGATCCACGCGTGACTCCCCGTTTAGAGTATAGCAGTTGAAAATTTGAAAACATTGGATTTATAACAGGCTGTAGTTTTGAGGTGAATTTATGCGCTAAGCACCAGGAAAATTGTATTTTGTGAGTGCCCCCCTCGAATTGGGCTGTGGGGCACTACCATCCGCGCTATTCATCCCAAAATAATTTATTGATTTTCGCAGAAGCGTGTTTTAATATGCTAAACAGATTTAAAATAATTCTAGTATCGAGCACAAAACTTACTGCAAATCTTCACTTCTTAATATGGTATACAAGTGATTTTATATCTGCTGTGTCTACCGTTTATGTGAATCTTTATTGCGTTTAACGTTGGCCAACAACTGATTTCTGCGTTGACGTGAACCTATATTACATGGTTTAGAACTTAGCCTATTTACCATCAAGCCATTCGTGAACAGTTATTGCCATAAGAATAATAGAACAATTAATATATACATAAGAATCTTTTGCTCAGCAGCTAAAAACGAAACAATGTGTACCATTGACTTGGAAACATACTTTGCAAACAGATAGAGAATTTGCACATCAAGGCATTAATCTAGCCGGTAAAATTACGTCTTAATGAATTAATATAACACGTTTCAGGCAAATGCATCAGAAAAGTTTGGTCCGATCAAGCCAAGAGAACAAGCTGCGCTGGAATATGCTAATATGTTGAAGGTACTTTTGGTGATTTTGCAATATAGTATGCTATCGAAAATATCCCACGAGAATGTGTCGATTATCTATTTCACTGTTTAGAATTTTAACGATAAAAATATTGTGCTCTTACTTTTATTAATATTCAGGCTTTGTTCATGTCCAAATCACATTAAGTCCATACTGAATCTAAAGGAATCCGTAAAGCGTCTAAATTCTTCGCGTGCGTGTACTACTCTGCGTATGTTTTCTGTATCTTCACTGTCTATGATTCAAATTTATTCAAACATGTGCAAGCACTATTGGATTGGATATAATGTAGACACTATATATAAAACGGATCTGAGGCGAATACGGTTTAATTCGGCAGTGTGAATGCGGCCTAATACCAACCAGTGGTTAGCCGTTTATTAATAATCATAGAGATAAATACCATGTGCATTGACTTTTTTTCAAAATAAATAATAATGCCGTTGTTTTCTAATTCACAACAATTATAGTGTTAGATTTTTCAGAATCCTTTGAATAACACTGAATCACAAGTTCAATCATTTATTCTTCTACTTTGAATTTTTGCGACACGACAAATACCACGCCTATCATTCTAGGTCAATTTGTTAATGCCAAAATGCACAGTAGGCTCCAGAAATGACTATTCTCGTTCGTCAACCGCGCACCGAGCCATACTAACATCAAGCAAACTGCTGTCATTTCAAGCGGATACTGTATTAGTTCACTTTATATTCCGCAACACAGTACTGCTGGCGCCATGGTTTGCCAAGCTAACTGTATTTATTTATTATTAACCTGTACTCAGGATGCAAATAATTGTGCGCAATTAGCTGTAAATGGCTACAATAATGATCTATATATCAGAAAAATTATGTTTATATTCATCTTAAATTAAGGCATGTTATGATTATCTTTTCTGGAATTTCACACACGGTCAGTGAGTACTTATCGCATATGGACAATGGCTAAATCGTTGATTGTACAGTACCCTAAGGTTCAATCAATAATTATTATCTACATAGAGTATCTCCATCTCTTAACCTTTACTTACATAGTGTTACTTGTTATTATACCAGTTTATTAAAACGGGGCGAGCGGAGATTCCACTGATGGCGCTAGGATAAAAATATGAAAACTTCTATTTTGTCTGACAGACAAAATTTTGACCCCCTGTAGTTGCGACCCTACCGTATAGACAGTCAGGGTGACACCCATACTGTAAATCAAATGCCGACGGTGTACGACACACCCTTAGCTACTAAATTTTTTCTAGACAGTGTCGTACACACCCTTAGCTACCAATTTGGCGCGAATTAACTATAACGGACACCGTCTGTAGCGAATGCGGTTTATTAGTCAACTGTCCTGTGGAGTTTTTCCTAAATTCTCGATATTTGTATCTAGCCCATATGAAGATTGCTCAAATAATTCCGAACAGTGTCAATAAAACTGCCAGAAGACACGGTGTGCCTGACACTGTCGGCAAGTGGTAATACGCGTAACTAGCTTCCGTTGAAAAAATTTATTAAAAACATGGGGGTGTCTAAGACACCCTGTTGTCAACAGTGTGTCTGACACTGTGTGGGGTACATAGGTTCCAAACGTTGGGGACATTATAACGTGAACGCCGCATGTCGCTGTCATAACTTATTTTTGGGGCTGGATAAACTTTTTTCGATAGCAATAGTAATGGCAGTTTGCCCTTTACCAACAGCTCCACCCATCTTCGGAGTCAAAACGATAAAAACGGTTGTTTGCGGGTTCTTTGTCAAACATGGCCGTAGGGGTGACGGTGTTTCGCAGCCCATACGTCAGGACACTGGCTTCGCATCGAAAAACGAAGACCACCACATTAACCGAAACCATCAGGATCAGCTTATCGAGATCTATAACCCTACTTATCACCACATTTTTCACGCCGCTGTGGGCCCGAATATGGTTCGTCGACCCTTTGCCAGAAATACTGATTTTTCAAATTTTGCATAGTTGTGTGTTTTTAGTTTATTCGCGCTGGGTACAATGCTTTTGCTATCTAAAATTCAGTTTGACTATGTTATATTTTGAATGGGTTTTACAGTCTAAGGACCGGTTTTTTTAAAATGTAGTGTATTTTGATTCGTTTCGTTATATTTTGCGTGCAGTGCATCAAGATTAGCATGCTGTATACGATGGTTTGGTGATCTAGAGACACACCAACACTTTGTGTGTTTTCTGTTTTTTTCAGTTTGGTTTAGGGTCGATGTTATCTTAGAGTTTTCATTGGATTCAGGGTAGATGATTAATGCACTATTATACGCCAAACACATAGCATGCTATTCACAGTGATTGCACAAAATGTCCACGATGAAACCGCGCTCGCTCCGTTTCGCCTGCGCTTGCAAGATACTAGTGTTTTATTATTATATATAAGTTCTTACGGGCATGTCATTTCTTTTGCAAATTTTTTCAGGTGCTTGATAACGTTCTTGAAAATGAAATGGTCTTCGCTATCAGTTCATTATACTTGCTGGTTGAGTCACATTTCATGTCATGAATTATGGTTACGAACAGAAATAAAACAAACCGTTCGGTGTTCCAGGTAACCCTGGGGGGCAATACATTAACATCGTTAGAAAAAATATCAGTCCCCAGACTTAGCGTTAGGCTTAGTGTATGTCTCATATATAAGGACCTAAGCAAGGCTTACGTTTAGCATATCGAAAACGGCACATCGTGCATTACACTTTGGCCCATCACAGTTACTTGGCCCATTCGCTAACCCTTCGGTATTGCGACTAAGGAATTTTACGTGAACGATTAGCTTTTAAATCAGTCCGCGTCGATCGATTAAGTTTATAATAAACATTGAAATGATAAACTATTTTTTGTAGGAAAAATACAAGTACCATCCTGAAATTCAACGTATTTCACGTCATCGCCATGTGCCAAAACATGTCTATAATGCCGCTTCCGAATTGCGGACAATACAGCAGTCACAAAAGCGTAAAGAAGCTAATTTACGTGCCCATTCGAAACCAGGCGCCGTGCCCTACATTGCTGAAATTCGAAAACACACTGTTGAGGAGGTGGAGTAGGATTTTGAATACTGCGATAATTTTTGGTACATGAATCAGTTTGACAGACTACCAGGAATTGAACAAAACTGTACGAAGTGCTGTAGGGCATAATTTCCGCACCACAACACTGTTTATCCGAAATCCTTTATTGTCGCAGCATTGACGTATGTTTAGTAACAAAATTTTTATACTGAAGGAGTTTGTTGAATCCTGGAGGATTTTGCGCGTCCATTGTTGTAGAACAAGTGAGAAATGGGATTTTGTTCACTGCTAGCCTGGGAGTAGTCAGCCAACAGTAGTTCAATCATGATTGTAAGTTCTGCATTAGGATTCGCCTCTGTTCGCGAACAATTCAATGTAAATACGATGGCGTAAATGAAAGGTTCCTATAGTTTGTCAGTTATTGCTCACAGACATGAACTTTCTAATTTTAAAGCGGCTAAATGACGTTCACAAACAGTTCTAACGTTCGCGGACAGAGAACACTGTGTTTTGCTTGGGTAATAGGGTTCGGCGAAGCATTTTTTTAAATCGCAAATTAGGATGGTCAGTGATCACAGGTAAGTTAGTCGCTCAGTAATAGCCAATATTCTCAGTACAGCATTATGCAGTATTTGGTATGTTTTGACTCTCAGCTAATGCCTAATGTTGCAAAAGTTACCGTGTATAATCAGTAATAGCATTAATGCAGGTTTGAGCTCCTTTTTGGTTGTCACAGTGTTTTTAAAATCGGGTCGGGATCATACGAAATACATATTGTTTAATTCGAACTACCGAAGCGCCTTAGATTATTGTGACATGCAGAATTTTTTTTGGAACTCTTAGTATTAGAATTTTATTTCACTGTGTGACTTTGAGTTTAAAATGCGAATGTGCTAGCAGTCATTAAACTGTACGGCTGCTCCTTCAGTTTTTAATCGAAGTTATCGAAATTTATTTCATCATCGGAATCATCCATCACCGTTAATATTTTCGGATGTTGGGAACAATTATTGATTATAATAAAATAAAAGTGTGTTTATATAATGAGCTGTCGAAATTTTCCTAGAACTAGGTGTTTAGAATTTACCCTGTCGGGAAGACTGGTTTTGAGACCAGAATACGTGCTTACAA
>JASANE010013179.1:0-12845 GCA_030248225.1 Trileptium ribeirensis
ACAAGCGCTTATGCGTAACAACATTCGTACGTTGTTACACCATAAGCTGTATTGTGCAACCGTGTGCAGTCACTGCACGCATCTTGAAGTGAGCAACGCATTGCTTCAGTCGCAAGTTCGGACTTACGACCATGCAGCAAAAAGCGGACCCTTTTATATATCTCGTCAGTCTGTTGTGTTACTGTGGGACTTTAAAGCGCCCAATTTAGGACAATAACATAATCATTAAATATATATCAGCTTCATTAGTTCCGTTTTTGTGCGACTAATGCGAATGTTATAAAGAACCCCCCCCCATGTGAAAGTTTTGTCTCCCTATGGTCTAGAACACGCCATCCAGTGGTATAGGGTATATACCCACACTATGTAATGCAAAAGATGGTGTGTAAGACACCATTAACGTAGCTCTAGTGTCTTAATCTACCTACTGTTTTTACTGACGGTGTCAAGGACATCATACACAAAGCCATTATATATTGCGTGTAAATAACAGCATGGTGTAGCTAACACCATATAAAATTTATGGTGTAGTCTACACCATACTATTACCAACAGTACACTGCCTATGTATACCATCTGAAAAACCATCAGAAACACAATGGTGTCCAAGACACCATATAATTGATGGTGTAAGAGACACCCAGGGTGGACAAAACTTTCACACAGGGGGTTATTTATAACGTAAACGCTGCATAATTTGTAACAAAACAACGCCAGTAGGCTATAAAGTCCTGAAATCGTCATTACACATTGATTTACCAAAAACTGGAGGGTGACACCAATAACAAACTGAAGAGGCACCGATATCAATCTGCAGGTGGCACCAATATCAAACTGGAAAGGAACACCAGTATCAAACTGGATGCTGTCACCAATATCAAATTGGAAGGGGAAACCACTATGAAACTAGGGGTAGGCACCAAGAAAAAACTGGAGGGAGCACCAATGTAATGTTTCAACAATGTAATGTAATTGTGTATTAAACGAGTTTATTATCCACACGTTACGAAATCCTTAAGTATTTACTCAAGCTTAGTGTATTCCGTGGTCAAATGATTAACTGTGATGCTAAACCCAACGATTGAACGAAGCATATAGTAGAATATAGTTTGCGAATGCTAATAATAGTACGACAGAGGTATATATTCCATGTCTTAGTGCTAAGCGAAAAAATAGAATTGGAAATAGTTAACATGGCGCAAAGGGATGTTTTGAAAATCACTTATCACTGCCGCTATCAACCAATTTGTTATTGAGACCACGAGATTCGCGTGTGCAATTTTATAGTTGATACAAAATTTTATCAACGTATACATATATCAAATGTCAATCATTTTAGTTTATACTCCATTAATATTTCCTTTTTCTTTAAACGAATATAGTGTAGCGTAGAGTTTAAAGTCATATAAATGTTATATTTTCCTGTTGTGTCAACAATATTGCAAATAACAGCTGCGTTTTTAAGCGTACGTATTGCAAAATATTTAAACATCGCTTTAGCCCGATGATGGTGAAGAAAGTGCGTGTTTGTGTGTAGTACGTCATAAGATTGTTTTCCAGGTAACTGAATGTTGTCATGCCATTAGGGCCAAAATGCCAAATTTACACAGGTTTGAGTCAACGGCGTCGCACTAACTGTATATTGGCTCTCCTCCGTCCATCTTTCAGTGTTGCTCGTACCGTATTTTCTCACTGGCCGAATACTAGTTTATACTCAAAATTTTGGTTGCAGTTCTTTCGAAAACCAGCACAGGCTATGTAGAAACATTTTAACATATTGCTATAAAAACTATATAAAAATTTGGGAACAGTTTCACAGCTTATTTAACATTCTAAAAATTTACCAAATTTTATTAAATATTATAGTGAAACGGAGCGAGTGTTCGGCGTCTGCCATGGTGACCATTTTAGCAGAGTAATAGCTAAGCTAGTCGAAGTAGTGCAGAGCAAGCTCCATAATAAGACTAGTATCTCGCAGCTAGTGTGATTTCACATACAGTTGTCATTACGTGTAATAAACAGCACTATAACGTTGGCCGGATAGGAGTTAAAGGACACCCCATTATATTCTGCGTGTCACGAACCTACAATAGTTTAGCTAAACGCGAAGTAAACAACGCATAATAAATTAAGCGACGAAAGGCTAAATTGTTTAGGAAAAATAAATTCGCATACGGTTGAGTTTAAGACCGTGAAAACCTTTCTGGAAACCAAGTTGAATTCCAACTAACCACACTATCGTATCTGACGAACGACACAACGTACGAATGTTGTTACGCATAAGCGCTTGTATGTAACAACATTAACAATGTCGTTACATACAAGCGCTTATGCTGGACAACGTACGAATGTTGTTACGCAGAACCCGCTTTGCGTAACAACTCACAAATGTTGTTACAAACCTTCGAACGTAATGTTTCCATACACACGTGCGTATATGCTGACGATGTCGAGTAAGTGCGCACATTTCTTTGTGAACGACGCATTACAGTACCCTTAAAACAGGACTCTTGTAAAAGGAATGTTTTTGGCAATAAATATTCAAAATTTAAATCACGATATTGAAATATTTAAAAGTACTTCTTGTCAGATTCACTTTAAAGCTTCAAGCAGTTTACAAAATATTGGAAAATTTGTTCGAAATTCGAAAAGGAAAATCAAAGTCAATTTAGTGGGTTTCATAAGTCCGTTTTTGGGAGATATAACATAAGTATTTTTACTCGAACAAAGGGACTTTTATTGGCCCAATAATTTGTTCAGTTTGCACGTATCCGTTTTTGAGATCTTAAGGGAATTTCATAAAAACTGCATTTTAATTTTAGCGATAGATTACTGCTAAGCTTTTTGAGAATACTTTTAAAGTGCTATTTAGAAATCAGTTATGGCTTGGGGTGCTGAATATAGAATAATCGACCGTTTATGAGAATATTTAAATCTGGATCGCCGAAGTTAATTTTAAACGAATTATTGTTGAGGACTAAGCGAAAATTTTTGTTGGTATTTTGATTACTCGCTCTACTAGAATTTTCAAATAATAGGACATGGTTTCAAAAAATCTTCTGTTTAACATGTCAACATATTAAAATAAAGCATGTCAAAATAAAGGGCTTATTAAGTCATCAGTATATTAAGAGGCGGCACTGAGAACGAATTTAGTCACTTATAAGTAATCGCATCGTTCCTGTATCCTTAGCTTGAACAATTGAACAATTTAGACATTTACAGGTTCTGAATCGGTGCCAACGAAGGGCTATATAAAAAATCTTTGAGAATTTTGGAGAAAGGTAGTGTAAGAAAGAATAAGCTTTATTCATTTACCAGGTGCAGAAAATAATTGATTTCGCCGCAGGTAATAAAAATTTTGTTTGGAGTCAAGACAAATAAATGCTATCTTAACGAAAATAATAAGTGCACAATAGTGCTGATCTTTCTTTATTTGTGACGCCGTGTTAAAAAAAGAGCACACCTCTAATATATCCTGATACCAAAATTTGCTGTATATTAGTAAGAACTTGTTTAAACTCGGTGTACATTTCTGGTTATGATGATGGTCAAAAATATTAAATAATCCGATAGGCAAAAAAATTTAATCATAATTTTTGTGTTGAATGAGAAATAATTGTTCATAGAGAAGCTTTGCTTGTCAATTTGATGTTTCCAGGTTTTTAGAGGGTCAAAAAATTGTGATTATGATCTCCGGTGTAGAGCACAATAATATTCTGTCGGCGCATTAAATATGGCACTGATCAAAGACATCTTTGAAATGGCGTTGGAACAAAAAGCATATATGGGAGTAAAGCAAAACCCAGGTGTGTTAGAAACTTATTGATTTATGAAAAGATAACAACAGTTTTGAGTTGTTGGGTATCGCGCCATATATGAATATCGGTGGAATCTCATTAGGTGGCAATGTTTTAAGCAAAACCAAAAAGGGAACTTTTTCGAAATTTTAAATAAAACCATAATCGTAGCTGGTTTTAATGCAGCGGTTACGTTATAAAGGACACCCATGTGAAAGGATTGTCCACCCTCAGTGTCTCTGCCACTATCAAATATATGGTGTCTTTGACACCATGGTGTTTGCGATTGTATTTTAGATAGTGTACACAGGTAATGTAGTGTCGGTAATAGTATGGTGTATACCACACCATAAAATTTATATGGCGTTAGCTACACCATGCTGTTATTTACACGCCTTATATAATGTGTTTGTGAATGGTGTCCTTGACACCGTCAGTAATAAACTATAGGTAAATTTAGTCACTATAATTAAGTTGATGGTGTCAGGTACACCATCTCTTGCATTCTATAGTGTAGGTATGTATATACTGTATACCACTGGATGGTGTTGTCTACGTTTATTTCAATTGCTCCATTTTATTGCAAAATAAAAAATATTATATACAGCATAAACCGAACAGTTACAAAGAAGAATGCGGTCATTGTTGAGCTAATCCTTTGAAAATAAGGAACATGTTTGTAGACAATTTCATGTTGTCACTTAACCATCCTAGAAATGGGAAGGTAACATGCACATATATGTTTTCATAAAAGTGGAGGTAAATCCATCTGGCACAGAGTAGGCTTTGACTACTATGCGAAGCAAAAGGCCTGAAAAGCTAAGTATTGTTTACTATTTGATGAATCGCAATGTAGATAGTTAAAAATGAATATTTCTGGGGTCAACAAAATGCGTAAAATTGTTTTAAATAATCTTTCTTAATTAGTAAGTTCCTAAATTTTGTAACCAAGCCATAGATTTATTCTGTGAAACTTACACGTTTTATGTTATCTTAATATATTTTTTCAAATTTCTTGATTTTTAAAAACACAAGATGAACAGCTCAAACACGTTGTGACTAAGCTATGATGTGGTTTATAAATTTCTACCTCGTAGGTATACAAAACATTTCAGTGCTGTCTGAGCGCCTAGTACTATTGTTTGAGTGAATAGCATGTTAGCAAGCTATTTAATTGCACAACAGGTTACTCGCAAAGCGACGGGAACCGACGGAAAATGGTTATGGTGGTCTCTGTTATTCGCTCCTAAGGCTCAAACAGCTATAATGGCCTAAAATATAGAAAGGACAAATTTTCAAAGCCATAAAATCTCCAATTCGTGACAGTTTTCTGAGTATTTGAGTAAAAAATCATTGGGGCAGCTCAAACACAAAGCTATGTACACAACTATATTCTATTCTGCGTTGAAGAAACAATTGCGAAAATCCATCGATATACTGAAGAGTTATTAGTGTCACAGAGGTACAAACATTTTTTGCTCATTTGAACGCTATTATAGCAAGCTCTGCTCTTTTCGGTCGCTCCATTTCAACTATTATCCAAAGTGCCGTTTTCAAATTTTTAAGAATGTTACTTTTAAATTTGGTACATCAATTCTTTGAAATTCACAATGAATATTTTATTTAATTCCTAAAAAATGTTTCTCTTAAATTCCACAGAAATGTGGTTCAAATAATGTTTGAATGATACTTAAGAAAATTGTCTATGTAGTGTTAAAGATGCATCTATTAAAAAGTGAAAGAAGCATTCTTTGAAAAAAAATGTTTTGAGAGTATGATGATTAGACGAGGCCATTGCGCTGCCATGATCCTTGGATTGGCAACAGTCGATTGAGTATTTATATTGTGTCAGGATGAGGATATAGCAAACTGATTTTATGGCAGCTCCGGTGTTATCATAGACCAAATAACGCCAGCAAGAGCTTGTGATCGTAAAGGTATAAGCTTTCAACCATACACGTATTTATGAGATTTTATGAAGGGGAAAAATAAATAACTAATACTTCTTTTTGTGTTTAGTAACTTCTGTTACGAATTCGGACGCATATTCCTGAAATTGGCGATTAGTTCTTCGTTGAAACGGTGGAACAGGAAAGCCCTGAAGTTTTTTAAGCAGCACCACAGGAAATATCAACCGGAGTATTGCGAGAAAAATGAATCAAAAAAGTGTCGTCGCACCCAGCGTCTTTGATTTGATTGAACAAAATCGCCTGCTTAAGGTCCCACTAAATAAACGGCACGGGTGTGCCTCAGACGAGTAAGAAGCGGCGCCATCGTGATAAATGTGGAAAGATCTTAACATAGAATCTAACGTAACCCAGAATATTATCGAAGTTGTATGACTTTGATTGCTCCCGGCATATTGTTTACCTTTTTTGCACACTGCAAGAATTAAATAGGATCGCTAGGTAGTGTAAATGCACTCAACTTGTTCATGCTAAATATTCAGCAACTATACCATTTTTTTACATATTTACTCAAAATATCTTTTAGTCTTTAAGCTTTGTAGTAAAACACTATGGGGAGACGGGGTGCCCGGAGAGGGGGAGACGAAGTTGGGTGGGGAGACGGGCGCGGTAGGGAAGAGGGGAGGAGTGTAGGGGACAGAGGAAGCCTGGGTGGAAGAGTGGGTGAAGCTGGGGAAGGGCAAACTTGGAGGAGTGTAGGGGAGAGAGGAAGCCTGGGTAGAAGAGTGGGTGAAGCTGGGGAAGGGCAAACTTGGCGGAGTGCAGGAGACAGGGAGCCTGGGTGGGAGAGTGGGTGAAGCTGGGGAAGGGCAAACTTGGAGGAGTTTAGGGAAGAGAGGGAACCTGGGTGGAAGAGTGGGTGAAGCTGGGGAAGGGCAAACTTATGGACTAGCTTAGGGGTTCGACATGGACGCCGATAGATTATAGCATAAAATATATTTCCCTCCTATTCCCGGAACAGATTGGCAATTTCAATTGTTTTTATAAACGAAGATACTGTGTATCGCTTTCTAATTATTGCATTTTATATATCTCATATGTATTCAAATCCACGTTTGTTAACTTTAGTGTTTGTAAAAAAATATTCAGCATAGTGTTCATGAATATATTGTAATGCACATCGTTTCACTCATTTCGTAATTTTGCTATAATACCGCCGTTTATGTTGTGAAAGGTAAATTGTTTTAAACTTTAACTGCGTTTTAAACTACATAACTATTTAATTTTGGCCCTGTATAGTCTTAATTAGAACGTTTAATGTGAACAAATCAACTATAATATTTATATTATAATTAATATATTCATGCAGTTTATATACTTTATTGTTTTTGCACAAAGTATTGTTAAATTGTACGATTTTTTTAGTGCATTTTTTTCTTTTATAATGCCTTGAAACTCAAACACACCAATGTCAAGAGTAACAAGAGATATTAACATATTTCATCTCAAACTCTTTAGGTTTAAGTTTGAAAGATCTGCCGAATTAAATCAGTTCTCAATAAATGTAACAATCTACAAATGCGATTGTGTTAATAATTTCGCACAATATTTGTATGGTTTATCTCACAATATTTATTTGATTTTGGAGTTACATTTTTATAAGTAAAATATTTAAACTTTTAACTGAAATACGATTCTCAATGAAAACTGAATCTAAATAAATTCTACTTTACTACTTCGATAGATATCCATTTATAATTTCTTTTATAGCAGGTTTTTTATAACATTTGTAAGTTTACAGGGTTAAAATATGGCGTGCCATATTTCAGAGGTTTTCAGAAGACAATGCGGGTCACGGGTCGAGTGATTCTCCCCCGGGTCAGCCAGGGCCACATCATTTCTTAATATTCCAGAATTATATGCAATTTTTGTTCATTGGATGGTCTTGACAATAACAATATTAATAACATACGTAATATATAGCTTATATTAGTGTGCTATACAGTCTATATATGCATAGCCGTTCATACAAAGGGGCATAGGGTTACCGTTTTAAGGGTCGGCCCGAAAGCTTGACTTAATACCCACTTCCGCGTCCCGAAATATTTATCGAAAATTGTTATAAATTGAGGGAAATTTCTGGAAAGTGGGTATAAATGAACAAACATTAGGTCATAACCTAGTGAAAACTGGAGGATATAGGCATAAATTCAGCAAAATTGGACAAAATTATGAACTTTTAAAAATTCTTCTCCTCCACCTACACAAAAAATTCAGTATATATTGAGGAAAATTTTTCTTAAAAATTGGAAAATCGTGGACTGTATTTCAAAGACGCGACAGCGCTATATTCCATAATGTTTTCATTACAATGTTTTTTTTGAAATTTGATGCGTATTACTGAAGAATATCATTCTTAATATATTGTACTAAGATAAATGGTGCAGAAACATTTTCCTGTTTTTTCACAAATTTTAATTTAGCCTTGCCACTGTTTTTCACATTAAGACATATTACTAGAAACGTATACGAACTAGCGTGCATTATACGGCTGTATTTCACTAATTATATATATTCCAATATTATAAACTTCAAGAACAAATTAAAGCTATAAACCAACCATACATAATGCAATGTAAAGTATTGTAATATCTAGGGTTATTTGAAAAATCGTGCTGTTGGCATGCTAATCATATATGTGTCCTTGCTGAAAATGAAGTCCCTGTTTTCTGGACCGGTATCAACAGTTCTTTGAATTTTTTACCACCACCGGCTGTTTGAAGAGTGATTTGGGTTGGAAGTACCTAGTGTTCTATTGAAGCATTGTTTCTAACCTGAAGGATTTTTTGTATCTAGAGAGACATTAGAGTCAATTTCTACACATTGTATTAGAGACATTGTATTAAACATTAACGGGCTTGTCTCTGAATCATACAGCATATCAGATTAGGTTGCGACAATTGAAGTATATAATACAATTTCATCTTAGTCGTATCATATTCTTTCGTAGCCACAGACGATTGTTTAGTGCGTTAAATGCTGCCGTTGCTTCATCCGCGGAACTCGGTGAACAATTTCGCAATTTGAAATATGTGGAAATATGCTTTCCTTGCATAATATACTGACGAATGTTTCAAAACATGGTCGTTTCTCAGGATTATAGATAGATGAATTTCGTCTTGTTTTAGATAGATACGATCCGAGATAAGCTTAGTATACCGATATGCTTTAAGCACAGTTTGAGAAAACAAAAGTTAAGTAAATCAACTGTGGCCTAATTTACATTTGTCAAAGTGCTTATTATAATGAAACATTTTCAAACAAAACTGGAAATGATCCACTGTTTAGTGAAAAGAGCTGGATGACGTATAAATGTTTTCAAAAAATTAACGTCAGATATATTGACATGTTGGGTTATAACACAATAGTTAAATATCAATTTTAGTCTTAATAATCTCCTTTTGTAAATCAAAACTATATATACTACCCGTAAAATTATGGCTTTATTAATTAACAAGGAATCATAACCCGTACAGATCTGGAACGGTTGGGTTTCCCCAATTTCGTTAATTAATATCTCTATATCAAAGTGAAGTATTGACTGATAATGCTAAAATATTTGGTGTTTGTCCCGACTGTAATTATTACACTTCATCGTGTTTGTGTTATTGTTGGTAAGTGATTTTTGTATCTATCTTTTATGCTGATTTTTCGAGAATATTCAATTTTACGATCATGTTAATTTTTTGCAAGAGACTAAATCACATTATGGTCAACGTTGAAATTACGGTGCACACCTGTTTAAGAAAGTACGTTGTCTTTTTATATCTCTAGCTAGTACCGCTAATGTCAATAGTGTCCCAGAGTGCCGTTTTTGAGACTGCGTTGCTATTTGGCTCGAACTGGGTACAGGGTATTAGATAGAGTTTGAATCCCCTCGTTTTTTTAGAATTTTTTGTGAAAAAACTAAATTCCAGTCGCTACAATATTTCAGAAAAAGGTCGCATTTTGACAATAACTGAAAAGCAGGCGTACAAAACACGCAATAGTGGACAACTTTCATATCTTGCGATCCAAAATCCGGTGTCTCCGTTGCAAAAAATACAAACTTCCGTGTGCTAAAACAGATTGAAATAATATTGCCATGAATTAAATACAACCTCAAATTACGACTGATTCGCTCTTTCGTTGGACCATTAGAGCTGCTTGGTTTCTGGTTTGCATAACTAGTCAGAAAAAAATAAAATACATGACATTGGGTACAACCTCAAATTACGCCTGATTCGCTCCTTCGTTGGACCATTGGGGCTGCTTGGTTTCTGGTTTGTAGTCAGAAAGAAATAACAAAATACATACAAAACCGAAATAAACAGAAGTGTTCTAATAATACCTCCAACACGCAACCCAAATAAAATTAGTAGCTTAGATATGCCCACAAGCACAGGGTATAAAATTTCTGTCAAAATTCAAAGCAGTCTTTCTATTTTTATATTTGATGGCAGAATGCTGACGGTAAATCAGGCTCTTTCCAAAGTTCAAGAGATAATGTCATTATGAGGGGGTTACATTAGACAAGGACCATGAAAACACAGGGAAGATTGGACTGGGCCTATACAACTATAAAAGAGCAAATGATACATACAGTTTAAGGCAATTGTGTGCCGGATGCCTGTGGTATATGGATATATATCTATATGTAGATTTATGAAATACATATATATGTATGTATCCATATACTAACATATATGTGTATTAATACCAGCGTTCATTGCCTAATATTGTGTAGCACATCCTTGTGATTCTTTTAATTCACGTAAGGCGACAATGCAATATTGCATAACCGTTGATCTGAGTGTCCGCATGGTTTGTTGGAGCATCTTTGCCGCTGAAAGCTTGACATTTGTGTAACTAGCTGCTAAATTAGACGCCTCGATGTGACCGTTGCGTCAACAACTTAACACGTGCTATATATAAGAAGTCAGAAGGCAGTAACCTAACACATAGAACGCAAAACAATGAAAATGAAGTGCTCAGAAACTTGTACATCCATCAAGGATGAAATAAACATTTTATATATGCCTACGATTACACAGTTTTAAACATCCGCGATAATAAAAACAACCGATTAACATTGATAATTTATAACACAGCACTGAATATTAATAAAGGTTCTAATCTATTGTCTTTTTTCTAGTTACGGGCTACGTTACGAATGATACCATTATGCATGCGCTCAATTGAGTCCAAGACCTAAGAAAAAACAAGCCAAATTCGAGCAAACATTGCCTGGTTACACAGATGACAAATGCAAAATTGGTAAATTTTTTGTCGAATGAGATTTATCGTGTTTGGTGTATCCAGGAATCTTGATACTGTTGCCAGTCTATGAAATAGGTACGCTTCGGGGTGGTGTTCGGACGTTTAAAACCCTAAGACTCGACCCGGCGAGATCAGATTTATGCCCTTCTCTGCCCTGAATGACTCCTAGCGCACCTCAGTTTCCTTTCCGAAGGCCTGCGGAAAAATTTAGAGAAATTTTTGTTTGGCAAAATATGGGAAAATTAAAAAAATAAGTATTATTTGGAAAAATTGGAGAAAATTTTCAGCAAAATTGGATGAAATGTTTAGCAAACTAGTGGCACATTTTTATTAAATGAGTAAGTTTTGGCATTACAAATCACCATTATTAAAAATAAGTATGACGTAAAAAGGCTTTAATACTGAGCATGAACGCCATTGATTTTAATTAAATTGTGGTTTGAGTTTTATGCGCCCGCAATACCATATGGTTCGCGCATCGTTTCATCTGAATTCGCCTCGTCAGGATGCCATTTTAGGTGCGATGTTAACGATACAGGAGCACTTTTATCTCTTCGCGTCTTAAAATTACAATTTAAAAACGGGACTAAACATTAAATATGCGGCGTATAAAACGCTTAGTAAACCTTTCATTGCATTAACCAACGCAATCGCTACAACACTGAACGTATTTAGCGTAAACCTAATTTTAGGTAAACAAAAAGCTACACAGTGGAAACGTATTTGAATTAAAATATCACAGTTTATCTTTACTGGCAAATGTACATCCACAATTCATTATATTATCAACAAATCAACGCAAACATTGCTTTTGGACACTGTTACCGCCTTTCTTCAGAGTGTGGATTATAAACTCAAGCGTCATCGCACATTTCCATTGCGCTCATAACGGAATGTTCTACAAATCCAACCACTAGAGTTCACCAATCAAATTGAAAGTGACGTACAGGAAGTTTCCTTATTTGGAGCGAACGGGTTATGTTATTCTTATACTCGCATACAAATACAAAAAGTGGGCAAAAGTGTAAATAGAGACGCAAAGATATAAAAGTGCTCCTGTATCATTAACATCGCACCTGAAATGGATTCTGATGTGTGGAATTCAGATGAAACGACGCGCGAACCATATGGTATTGCGGGCGCATAAAACTCAAACCACAATTTAATTAAAATCAATGGCGTTCATGCTCAGTATTAAAGCCTTTTTACGTCATACTTATTTTTAATAATGGTGATTTGTAATGCCAAAACTTACTCATTTAATAAAATGTGCCACTAGTTTGCTAACATTTCATCCAATTTTGCTGAAATTTTCTCCAATTTTTCCCAAATAATACTTATTTTTTTAATTTTCCCATATTTTGCCAAACAAAAATTTCTCAAAATTTTCCGCAGGCCCTTCGGAAAGGAAATGAGGTGCGCTAGGAGTCATTCAGGGCAGAGAAGGCATAAATCTATCTTGCTGGGTCGGAGTCTTAGGGTTTTAAACGTCCTAACACCACCCCTAAGCGTACCTATTTCATAGACTTGCAACAGTATCAAGATTCCCTGATACACCAAACACGATAAATCTATTTTGACAAAAAATTTACCAATTTTGCATTTGTCATCTGTGTAACCAGGCAATGTTTGCTCTAATTTGGCTTGTTTTTTCTTAGGTCTTGTCTAATTTAGCGCACGCATAATGGTATCATTCGTACGTAGCCGCAATGAGAAGACAATAGATTAGAACCTTTATTAATATTCAGTGCTGTGTTATAAATTATCAATGTTAATCGGTTGTTTTTATTATCGCGGATGTTTAAAACTGTGTAATCGT